>APFE031089507.1:46958-62564 GCA_000404065.3 Pinus taeda | reverse complement strand
AAAGTAGAAACGTGAGCCATTTCTTACCATAGTATAAGATTTTCTTCATGTGTTTCTTCGAGGCTCCTTCTTCAAATGTTCTTGTCAATCGGTTAGTGAAATGGGTGGTGCTTACATCACCACTTGCGTGAGATCATGTGATTCATTTTTAAAAAATTTCTATCTTTTTCCTAATCATTCACACAAAACTTCAAACATCTATTTCTACCCTAGGTTCTTTAACAGTCCTGCTGGAAAGCGGACGGGGGAGCAGGGCTTTTACATGCTCCGTACGCAGGTTGTTACCTTCCGTTTTTAAGATCCAACTCTTCCCTAGCAGGCACTCATCAGATTCACACTACTCTTTAGAAATGGCTACACTCTCCCCGGAAACGGCGCCAAAATGTGGAACAATAAAAAGGGTCTTTTTAATACCTAATTACCTCACATTAATTGTCAACCCAGGGACGACTTTTTATTTCAAGAGTGTACTCAGTCTGAGGCGGCTATTTACTCAAAAGTAATGTTTTGCAGTATATCGTTCAGAGAACACAAGAGTAAATGGATGCTAAACTTAAATTACTTAAAAAGGATAAAATCACACAAGACAACTTATCAGTCAAGGGTGCGGAAGCGATAACCCATCCCTCTAGAAACTGATGGAAAGGAAATTAGAGCATGGACCATAGGTCTGGGAGCTAGGCAGCGTCTGTTGAGGCTCACTACAGCCTTAGACCTTCTCTCACACCAAAGCAGCAAATGCAAGTAAATGGAATGGCAGAAAGTAAAATAGAACAACAAATAGGAAATGGAACAACAAGTCTAAAATGAAATGGCCATAAATGGAACAACAATCAAAAGAACTAAATCTCGCGAGTCAAAACCAACTTACTCACACTCTACTATAACATTCTTCTCTCCTCAAGCAAACTGGATGGAATATACTTTATGGAACAGCACTCATTGATGAATTATGGAACGGCAATAATCGATCATATATGCACACCTCACACTAATATAGTAATCTGACAATTAAGGATAATACGACTATGTTTCCAAATAGAATAACATTACTTTCGGATTCCAATAATCAGGATTTCGAATGAATCCAAGAACAGTAATATTCAGTACAGACGCTCTGTAACAAAAATAGCTGGTTGAGACTAAAAGCATGCGATCAACTCTGAAAATATTCAATTATACAATGCAGAGTCATTACACAGATTTCCTAAAAAACCATTAATGCATTAATCGTAGCAGAGCATAGCATAGCATATGAAAGGTATATCAGATTACCGAGTAATAAAGATAAGCAAACCACACATAAATCAAGTTATAATGATACAAAAGCAAGTGTAAAGATATGATACACAACAGCAGCAACGTACTCCACCAGAGGCTGGGCCCTTAGCTGCCAGCGGACGTCGCTGGGTTACTTCAGAAGGAAAAGAGTGAACAACAACTCGCAAATCTTGTATTAATCAGCAAATTGTGGAATCATTACAACAGAAAATGCTTGAGAATTACAGCATGTAACAATCCCTATCATATCATGAATAATCCACCATCATTCTTCATCATTTTTCATTCCCCAAAAATCAACCTGAAGTCATCCCCCTCTTTGATCTCTATTTAAATAGAGAGATCAGAGAGAAGTTACAATAAAGATAAGTACAACATGATTTCTTTTACAAAATTAGATTGATTCTAACCAGTTGATCAACAAGAAAATATATTTCCTTTCATCTCTCAACAAAAGCAAGACGAATTTGGCTTTGCAGCTGGGATTTGGAGGACGGTCGCAACAACAAATCTAAGAAAATCTTGCTCAAAGAACCCTGCGTTTCTCTCTGTACAAGCCGAATTTGGGCAAACCGTTCTTCAATAAAGTTAATTGGGCCCGTTCTGGACAAAACCCATGTTCCAGATTTTCTAGATTCTTCTCCATTTGCTCAGAATCTCAACCGCAAAACTGTCACTCTTTAATCCAGCGAATTTCTGAGTTGGCAGATTTAATGGTCAAATCTTCAATCTAGAAATTATCTTGGAGGCTAAAAATGGTAAATAATGTTACAACTGATTTATGAGAACTATCATTGATAAAATCATGCATAATCATCAATTTATTAGAAATAAAAGGAATAAATAATAAGACAAAATCAATCATAAAATGGATTTATATAATAAATTATAATAAATGACATGATGAAGAATAGTGGAAATGGGTGGGATAAGTGTTCAAAAGTGATAATAATAATGGCATATTAATGGCCCAACAAGTGACACCTATAACCAACAAGACCACTGAAAACAAAACATATTACCCATGGAGCTTTATAACATAGCTCGTTGCAACATTTACAATGACCACTGTTGAAACATAACAAACATATCATTTACTGGAGCTTTATAACATTGCTTATTACAATATTTACAATAACCACATATACACATACACATTTGTTTCAACCAACAAATAACCATATTGTCTATGGATTTTTATAAATTCATCTTGATACAGTATTTACAATAATATACACATATACATATTTTCTCAACCAACGAATAAAAATATATGCATGCTTCCACAACAAGGGAATCCATAGGCTCACACCTCCACCCTCAAGTAATACCAGGATTCACCTCCTTCCCAGGAAGTCCATAATCTACTGCCATATTCAAACTGCATGCAATGTCCAAAACTATAATCCTATGCCACCTTTCCTCTCAATGAACATTTATCATCTCATTGTTCCAGGGTGCACTCCCAATGTGCATCTGATTCCATCTAGCATGCTAATGACCAAAACAAATCCATCCCCGATATTCCCTTCTCTGGTACACAATCCCTCGGGAAATCTGGTCAATCCCTTCTGTGCAGTCACTCACCTTCCAAGTTTCGCTGGCACCCCCATCTTGGGTAGTCCATCCCTTGGCAAAGCTTCCTCGCATTGGAAGATACAAAAACCAAGGCATATCCCTACCTCCAAACCTTCATACGGTTATAGCATGCTCATGGAAATCAATAGACATTATTGGGTATCAGTGTCCCACAATGGCCCTGCTCCTGAAGTACTTTACCAACATATTGTTTCCTATTTCAATTACTTTGTTGCTACTATTAATTCTTTCAATCGATTTTACTCACCCAACTGGGCATTTCATGCATTTCTGTACCAAGCACATAAATTCCATTAGATTTAAAATAAATTGAAATAAATTCACATCATACCTCATTGGTAGCTCTTCAATAAGGTACATTTGCAATCATGTTCACTTCCTATCATAACAATTCAAACTATCATATTTAACCAAATCAACATGTATAAAAATATCTCATTAAGTTAGCTCAAAACATAACCATCATAGATCAAAATCATAAATCACATGTAACCATCATAAACTAGAATCATAATTCACATGTAATCATCATATACCAGAATCATAAATCACATGCATAATAAAACTGAAATAATATACCGATACTTATCCTTTAATCAATCCTTACTTCTGCCTTTGTTCTTATTTCGTACACACACCGGATCAGTTGCCACACCCGATAAACACCTAGTGCCTTCTCCTCAACCAAGTGCACATATACATAGTGTGCATCACACATATACGACCACACAACATACAAATACACGCAATACATGCATATACACCTGACATACAACACATACACCTACACCCAGTGTATACAATACAATACATACGCCTACATCTAGTGCATAACATAATACATACACCTACACCAGTGTACAACACAACACAATACATCTATAACTGATGTACAACCCCACACAATACATGCGCCTACGTAATTCACATACCTAGTACCACATGCCCTCAACATAGCATGTATGACATGCACACAACACCACACGTACACAAGTACCATATATACAACATGTCCACAGTACCATATATAAACCACACCACCTACACAACGTGTGCATAGCATCACATGAACACGATGACACATGCGCAACATGTACACAATGCCACATGTACTACACCACTTGTACAATGTGTACACAATACCACATGTACATAGCACCACATGCACGACATGTATGTGACACTTCATGTACATAGCGCCACATGTATGACATGTACACAACACCACCTGCATACAACACCATATGCACATAGCACCACTTGTATAATCATGCACATCACACCATATGTACATAGCACCACATGTACAACATGCACACAAAACCACATGTACATAGCATTGCATATCCAACATGTACATAGCATAATATGTACACAACACTGCATATCCAACATGTGTAGAGCACCATATGCATACAACACTGCATATCCATCATGCACACAATACGATATGTACACAACATCGTATATCCAACATGTACATAGCACCATCTATACCCAACACTAAATATGCAACATTAATACAATGTTATATGTACTAACACTCTGTACATAATATTACATAAACAACATGTACACACACTACATATACACAATATTATATGCGCACAATCAACACAGATGCAACATGTACAATATGTATGACATATGCACAACAATAATACCACACATCTAAAACCACACTGCTTTCATTTCACTGATATATCCCTTGGTATAACATTTCCATAACATAGACATAATATAATCACATAATATCAACTCATAACCACATGATACTGGCCTCATATATTTTTCATGACTACTCTTCCAAATTGATTCCTCGTAAGACTAGGAACCTCTTCATGTCATTTTCCAGCATAAACAATCGTTCCTCCACTAGAATGATTCCTGATGACCCTAATACAGATACACGGATACATACATATATAATCATCAACATAAAATAATCATCATCCTCTCAAAAAATGACATACATACATACATGTATCCATAAATAAACATCAACATAATCATGATCATAACATAATTACCAGATATCATAAGGTCTTGGTTAAGAGAACTTCCTTTATTCACGCATAACATTGAGAACAATCATTCCCAATCATAGTCAAGGCATATGATGCCTCAGATTCATTTACTTTACCTTTTTTGGTTACCTTTCTCATTACTATACTGCCACTATCCATTTACACCAATGGACCCAACCAATCCAACTGGCAGTCATAGCTTACCTTCCATTGTTCTTACTCATGCACCGAGCCTCATCTATGTTTTACATTACCTGTTAGGTACCACACAGCTCTCCCCGAGCTCCATTAAATTTCCTCCTTTCACAACCAATTCCCAATACTCAAAACATAAAAGGAAATCCAAGAAACAAACAACGAGGATCATGAAAACCAATAACAACAATACGACACCACAACCAAAGTAGCATGGCCATGCACTAAACATGATAAAACTACAAATAAAGTGCAATAAATTCAAAAAATACCAAAGGCACAAGACTAATAATAGACACCATGACTCAATCTACATGGTTCCAAGGAAACTCAACCAGAGCCTTCTTCAAGGTTTCATGGCAACCTCTCTTGCCATGCAAATCCCTGCATCATACTACCATAAACACATAACTATTAGTGCATAAATAAACATAACAATACGATAGCTTCCTCATTTTGTTGTGCTAAGCATGTTGCTTACAACTGAACACATCCACGCCATCTCTCAAGGGACTCCAATCCTTTGGCAAATCCACCTATTAGCTTTGCTAGCAAAAGGCCCACAAATTGATCCATATAGGCTCTAAAAGTCTCCAAATTTGCTTAAAAACATGCCAATGGATCCATTAATGGCCTTGAAATCTTTAGTATTTTCTTAAATATCATTCAAAAATCAGAACTAGCACAGGAGGAAAGCCCTTAAAGGGGAGGAAGAACACTATCGGGAGGCCAAAACACTGAAAAATCAGTGAAAAACCATGTGTCGCAGGGTTAAAATGAGAAAGCACAGCAACCATCAGATCTGGTCGATCAATGGTCTAAATCTGATCGGTGAGTCGCATCAGCACAGGCAATCGGTGGAAATTGGTGCGAGCCTAAGGGAAACAACAATTATGATCGGCGATCGCTATCAGAGATAGCATGCAACACTTATAAAAGGCCTCGAGTAGGAGCGATATGCGATTGCGATCAGATCGCATCACAATATCGCATTGGCGCTGACCAAGGGGCAGGGCCTTTACATATATGTGACAACGACCCGATAACTAGACCCGACAACATTATGAGTTGAAATATATAAATTTTTAAGTCTGCGTGAATGCCATATTTTAATGTATTTTACTGTATTTCGTTGTTTAAATGAAATACAAAGGAACACATGATAGCACAGATAGCGATACAGCCCTGACCCGAAAGGGTTCGGGAATGATATTATATAATATTTCAGGTCCGGGGAAAGCCATTTTTCAATGAATTTCATGTACTTTCGTGTTTAACGAAATACACAGGGAACAAGCCAAATGTGACTTGCAATAGCGACAAGGGTAGACCTGATGGGTTTCGAAGGTGAAATATATATATTTTCAGGTCCGCAAAGGCCGATTTTTCATGTTTTTTATTGTTTTTTTCATATTGCAAAATAGAAGGGAACAAAGGGACCAAGCCATCTGTGATAGGCGACAACGACCCAAAGGGAGGACCCGATAAATATATATGCCATGTTTAAGACCTTTGAAGTCCGAAAGGACAGAGAAGGTGGGATTTAGTAGTGATGACTGCGTTTTCTGTTTAAAACAAAAATACACATTGATTTCAAGAGAGGTCTACCACAGGGGCAGTGTTGTTCTGCTATAACAGAAACATGCCTTGTTAAATCATTAGAAGGGCCACAACATGCTACAACCCGAATCAAACAAGATCAGGGAGCATCAACAGCACAAGCAGTGCAACCGCCACACCAACAAATGTTATGGAGCATCTTTGGCATAGAAAAACTCCTAAACAATGCAGCAGGCCATCAAAAATATCTGAAATCAGTTACTTTGCTTTCAGAAGCAAAAAAATCTGATCCCATGCTTGCCTAGAGGGTATCAAATCAGTTAACAATGCATATTGGGTAGATTAAGACTCTAAGCCTTCTAGAGAGCTCAGGAGCATTGTAAACAAGCTATAAATAGCTGAAACTAAGATGTAATAGAGGTTCAACCTTTGGAGATTATGCCTCCTCTATTCATTCAAGCTTCTCATCTTCATTCTAACAATATAAGCTTCTTTTTCCATTATATGTTCAATGTCCATTCTCTTTGTTGTTCTATGCTTGCACTTGAACAATTTGTTCATGTTCTCTTTGTGTCTAAGGCCAGATAGCTGTCATCTTATCTCTTCTTTGATATATTAGATTTGCAAGCTTCTTTGTTGCCTATAACTAGCCATCCATATGTGGTCATATATGCATCTGCCAGTATAGTCAATATTCTCTTTTGATGCATGTAGCTAGCAATTGATGTATGTTTATATATGCAATCTACTGGTATAATCAGTATTCTCCATCTACCCATTGAATTTATAACTTATTAAGCATTAGTGGTCTAAAGCCTTGTATTGGTGAGAGTGTTCATGCATGTATTTAGTGAAAATAGAGCTGAAATGGTTATCTAACTTGATCCAAGCCATCATTTATTCCAATAGTTCAAAGAACAATATTGAAGATTATATGTTACTAGGCATCTCCGAGCTACAACCTATGAGAGTTTCTTGGAGTGATAACATAATTGGTGCTGTTGCCGGGGAGAGGAAACTGAAGCTTAGCTTCCCTGGGAAATGAGATAGATCCAACTTTGATGATAGACAAAGTCTGGGCACATCTCTAGTTGTAATCATCTATCTGGTGACTCTACTGGAGGTTGAACCTCTTGGTAACTCCACTTCATGGTTCTGGCTTAGTTTGTGAGGCATACTCGGAGAAATCCTCAGAAGCTACAAGCTGACCCATTACCTGACCCTGAAAAAATCATCAAAGAGAGAAAGGTATTGCAGAAAGGAGCATCAAGTTCAAGTAAACCTAAACAATCTTCTATATCTCTTCAAGAAAGGCTTGCAATAGAACAAATACATGCTGAGAGTATAACATCTAATACTAGCAATGAAGAACTCTCTGAGATTCATAAAGCTCCTTGTTCTTTAGGTTCTCCTTTTGCTTTAAGCCCAAAGGAAACCTCACTTCCTATCCATCATACTCCTTTTGTCCTATCAGTCACTCCTCAGCCCTCTATCATTTAGACTGCCAGTACTCTTTTAGCCACCACAGCTATGGCAAGTCCACAAGCACCTACCAAAATGAAAAGAATCATAGCTGCTAGGTATGGGCCTCTAATACTACCCACTCCTTTGAATGCCATGCCTACTAGAGAATATCAGAAATATAGGCCTAAGTTCACTGGGACTGAAGGTGTTACTGTTGAAGAACATCTTGAGTCATTCTATAGCTATGCTGATAATCTGGACATTAGTGAAGATGATGCGTGGATGAGAGTCTTTGTCCAAAGCCTAGATGGAGAGGCTAGAAAATGGTTTAGAGAACCAACCCAAAGATCTATAGCAAATATCGAAGCTTTAGATGATGCATTCCTAAAGCATTGGGGGGATAAGAAGGATCTCCTCTACTACCACACTTAGTTTGCTAACTTAAAGTGGGAAAATGGTGAGTTGCTGTCTAATTTTAATAAGAGGTTTACTGTATGTACAGCAAGATACCAGCTGAAGTAAAACCCACTACTACCTCTGCTAAACTCACCTATGCTAGTGTTTTTAATTCTAACTTCTACCTACTGTTGAGAGAAAGGCGATGTGCTACTTTGGCTGACATGCAGGATGCAACCTTAGAAGTAGAATCAAACATCATGGCTGCAGAGAACTCAAGGGAAATGTTGATAGAAGAAGACAGAGTACCGAGTCTTCATCATCCTCTGATCCTAAGATAGATAAAATGACCAAAATGATCGAGTCATTAGCCTCTAAAATATCTAAATTGAAGGTTGAGTAGCACCTGAGGAAAGGAATAATGCCTAATACATTTGCCCCAAGAAATCCAAATCAAAATCCATATAGAAGAACAAATGAGAAGTTGCATATTTTGCAAAGAAACAAAGATGCTAATGAAGACCAAAGGGTGAAGGCTTATTTTCAAAATGCAGTCATGGAAGAAGAGAAGTTTGAAGAAGATGATGAGATCCATTTTCTAGAAGACAAAGGAAATGCTTCCTTTTTGACCTCAACTGCCTATGAAAAGTCATTATGCAATGACTAGATCAACCAAGAATGGGATGATGAAGCTATTCTACAAACTGTAGATCACCAAAGATATAATTTGAGGTCAAAGATAAATAATGCCAAGGAAACTCCTATTCAAAGAGATGTTATCCCTGTAGTACAACAAGCAAATAAGCAAAAACAACCAGTAGTTGATCCCATCATCCTCAAAGCTCCAACTCATGAGGTAAGAGGCCTTGACAAGTCTTTTTCTCCTTTTAGTTTTCAATCAGAAATTTAGAAGCTAAGAATACCTATGCCTCTTATTGAAATAGTGAAGAATTAGTCCTTCAAAAGATCAATCCTCAAGGCCCTTGAGCCTAAAGCCATCCAAGCCTCCACTGACTATGTAAATCTGCAAGATGACAAGCCAACTATTATTCTCAACCCAGTGATTGAAAATTGTGAAGACAACTCCCCATCATTCTATGTCTCTCTGACTATTCATGAAAAAATCCTTCACAACTGCCTTTTGGACACTAGAGCCAGCCATAATCTAATGCCCAAGGCTATCATGGATGAGTTGGGCCTTGACATCACTAAGCCTTATGATGACCTGTTTTCTTTTGACTCTAGAAAGGTGAAATGTCTAAGATTAATCAAGGACCTAGCCATCACTTTGTCTCAGCTGCCTATGAAAAGCATGATCATGGATATTGTGGTAGCTGATGTACCTCCCAAATTTGGCATGTTACTTTCCAGAGGTTGGATCAAGAGATTAGATGGAGCATTACAAAATGATTTGTCCTATGCTATTGTCCCAGTTTTCAGAGGTGAGAGAAAGGGATTATACAGAGAGGCACAGTTGGCTTATATCATCAGCAGTGAGAAGAACCCTACTAATCATCCCATCTATGCTATTGACACTAATTTTGGAGCATGTATTCTTCATATTGAAGAATCCTAGTTGGCCTCCATGCAGCTCAAAAAACCAGTTTGCAAGATCGCAGAGGAAGAAAACCCACAGATTTGGGATATGTTCTTCAATGGGGCTTGCTCTAAAGAAGTTGCAGGGGTGGGTGTAGTACTTGTGTACCTAGCGCAGGAATATATTCATTTATCTTTCAAATTAACCTTTCAGGTCACAAACAACATAGCAGAGTACGAAGCTTTGATTCTAGGCTTAAATGTTGCTAAAGAAATGGGTATCAAAGGCCTGAAAGTGTTTGGAGATGTAGACCTCATTATTCAGTAGGTCCTCCTTTGCCTCCCAAATTGACATATGAAGTTCAGATAAAATACAGACCATCTTTGCCTATCAATGTAAAATATTGGAGGGTTTTTGAAGATGATGAGGAAATTAACAGGTTTTGCAAGTCGTGGAGGAATTTTCTGAAACAGACATTGATCAAGAAAATGAGGCCATGGGAAAATGTGGCCACCCCAAGCTAAAAAGTGAGATCGGTCGAGGAAGCATCATCCAGCTGCCCAGTAATCACATACCAAAAGGATTGGTGCCTCTAGAGAAGCTTTTCGATCATAACGACATACCCTATAAGCTGGCCAAAACAGAAAATGAGTCTATTGTCTGTAAACATAATATAGGGAGCCCAGCCCATCCGAAATTCATCAATCTGTCCACCCATTTGTCTTCTACCCATAATTCCGAGTATTGCACCCTCATGAAGCAATTGGCTGATATTTTTGCCTGGGAATACATTGATCTTAAAACTTATGATACAAACATCATACATCATAAGATTCAACTGGAAAACAATACCACCCCTTTTAAGTAGAAGTTAAGACCTATCAGCCCTCTCTTATTGCCTTTGATTGAGAAAGAGATCAAGAAGCTGTTGAATGCCAAAATTATAGCTCCCCTAAGGTATTCAAAATGGATAGCTAACCTTGTGGTAGTGAGAAAGAAAAATGGAGAAATCAGGCTTTGCATTGACTTCAGAAATCTGAACAAATGCTCTAAAAAAGATAACTATCCCTTGCCTAAGATGGAACACTTGTTGCAAAGAGTGTCAGGGGCTAGAGTCATGTCTTTATTAGATGGCTTTTTAGGTTACAATCAGATTGTTGTACATCCTGAAGATCAGGAAAAGACCACCTTCACTACTCCCTGGGGCACTTTCATGTACTCCAAAATGCCTTTTGGACTGATGAATGTTGGCGCTACTTTTCAGAGGGCCATGGACATAGCTTTTGTGGGAGAGAAGGACAAGTTTGTCCTTATTTATCTAGATGACATAACAGTCTTCTCTAATAGCCATAAAGTCCATTTACAACATCTGAATAAGGACTTCCTAAAGTACAGATATTTTGGAATTTTAGTAAACCCAAAGAAGTCACAGTTTTCTCTAGAACAAGGCAAACTTCTGGGACATATTGTTTCTACTGAAGGTGTGAAGATTGATCCAACAAGGGTTCAAGCCATTTAGACATTGCCCATTCCAAGGTCAAAAAGGGACATTCAATCCTTCTTGGGTAAGATCAACTTCGTAGGGAGGTTCATTCCAAACTTTGCAGAGCTTGTAAAGCACATCACTTCCATGCTGAAGAAAGGAGCAGAAATAAAATGGACAAATGCTTCAAGAAGCTCTTTTGAAGCCATCAAGCAAGCTATCATGGAAGCTCCCACTCTAATCAGCCCAGATTACACTAAGGAGTTTTGTATCTTCTCTTTTTCCTCTTATGATACACTTGTAGCAATTCTATTGCAGAAAAATGATGAAGGCATAGTGCACCCCGTGGCCTTTTTCAACAAAACTTTAAGGGATGTTGAAATAAGGTATGACCTTATTGAAAAACAAGCTTATGCTCTCATAAAGTCTTTAAAGGAACTCATAATTTATATTCTGCATTCCAAAGTATTTGCATATGTACCTTCAGCTTCAGTAAAAGATGTCTTAACTCAACCAGATAGTGATTGGAAGAGAGCTAAATGGATTGCAAAACTCATAGAGTTTAACATAGAGGTGAAGCCCACTAAGCTTGTTAAAGGCCAGGGCTTAGCTAAACTTATGGCTGAAGAAAATTGCAACTTGTTAGATATAAATTCCATGAGTATAAATTCAGATGATGAGTAGACAGAGGGAGTAGTAAAAGAACAAAAGTAGAATCAGTCTTTGGTAGAAAATATAGCCACATGTGAATGATATTACGGCATAGCTCATTTTTTTCAGAAGCTAGAAGTACCTCCAAGGCTTAGCTCAAGTCAAGCTCGTGCCATTAAACTCAGATCAGCCAAATTCTATATTGATAAAAATCTTCTTTATTGGAAATACCCATCACGAATCCTCTTGAGGTGTCTAGATAAAGAACAATTTGTGGAAGTCATACACCAATTCCATTCTAGCATCTGTGGAGGGCATCATTATTGGAAAACCATAGCTCAAAAAATCTTTAGGGCTGGATATTATTGGCCTACTCTATTTTCTGATGTGTTTTCTTCTGTAAAATTTTGTGACAAGAGCCAAAGATTTGCAGGAAGACAACAACTAAAATCTCTGCCCTTGAAGCCAATACATGTCAATGGTCCCTTCCAGCAGTGGGGCTTAGACTTTATAGGTGAGATAAACCCACATTCTAGTGGCCAACATAAATGGATCTTAGTAGCCACTAATTATTTCACCAACTGGATTGAGGCTATACCCATTAAAAATGCCAATCATCAAGTTGTCATAAAGTTCTTGAATGAGAATATTTTCACTAGATTTGGTTGCCCAACCAAACTAGTCACTGATAATGCAGCAGATTTCAAGGCAAAAGAATTGGTGGAAATGATTGAATCCATGGGCATTCATGTGGTACATTCTACCTCCTATTATCCTCAAGGAAATGGCCTGACAGAATAATCTAAAAAGAGTCTAGTAAGGGTAATCAAAAAGCTCTTAGAGGACAACAAAAAGAGTTGGGATTCCAGGTTGAAATTTGCACTATGGGCTGACAGAGTTACCATAAAAAATTCCATAGGGAATTCTCCATTCAAACTGGTTTATGGCGCTGATGTTGTTTTCCCCATCCAGCTGATTCTCCATGTGGCTAAGTTTTTGCAAGAAGAACAAGATGAAGAGAATGATATGGTAAGAAGGATAAATAACATGGTTGAACAATAGCAGATCAGAGAGAAACTGGTTGAGAAGTCAAAAGCTCATCAGAAGAAAATCAAAGAAATCTTTGACAGGAAGGCAAAAGTGGACAATTTCCAAGTTGGTGATTGGGTGCTTAAATGAGATGGATTTAAGGAAAATAAAGGTAATCATGGCAAGTTTGACTCCTTATGGACAGGTCCTTTTGTCATCGCTCAAGTTCAGCAAAACAATACATTCATTCTGCACAATCTAGAAGGAGAAGACACTTTTGGTAGCCCAATAAATGGGTGGTTCTTGAAACTTTATTTTGTTTAAGGCTTTAAAGCCTTGTCATTGTAAATATGTTTTTCCAAGTTTTTATTTCATTACAAAATAGACTCCATGCCCAATGGAACACTAGAAGGAAGATTTGAATTTGTTTTTTCAGGAAAGGCATTGATCTGTGATCCTTGAAACCTCACAGGGAGGATTTCATCCCCAAAAGGAGCTAGTGTTAGCTTTGCTAGCAAAAGGCCCACAAATTGATCCATATAGGCTCTAAAAGTCTCAAAATTTGCTTAAAATCATGCCAATGGATCCATTAATGGCCTTGAAATCTTCAGCATTTGCTTAAAGATCATTCAAAAATCAAAACTAGCACAGGAGGAAAGTCCTTAAAGGGAGGAAGAACACTATCGGGAGGCCAAAACACTAAAAAGTCAGCGAAAAACCATGTGTTGCAGGCTTAAAATGAGAAAGCACAGTAGCCATCAGATTTGGCTGATCAACGATCTAGATCTAATCGACGAGTTGCATCAACATAGGCAATCAGCAGAAATCGGCGCGGGCCCAAGTGAAATAGTGATTGCGATTTGCGATCGCTATCGGAGATAGCATGGAGCGCTTACGAACGGCCCGGGGCAGGAGCAATATGCAATTGCGATCAGATCGCATCGCAATATCACAACAATGCTGAAAAAGGGCGGGGCCTTTACATATATGTGATAGCGACCCATTAACCGGACCCGACGACATTATGAGTTGAAATATATAAATTTTGAAGTCTACATGAATGCCATATTTTAATGTATTTTTTTGTTTAAACAAAATACAAAGGAACATGTGATAGCGCCGATAGAAATACAACCCGGACCCGAAAGGGTTCAGGAATGATATTATATAATATTTCAGGTCCAGAGAAAGCCATTTTTCAAATAATTTCGTGTATTTTCATGTTTAATGGAATACATAGGGAACAAGCCAAATGCGACTTGCGATAGCGATAAGGGTGGACCTGATGGGTTTTAGAGGTGAAATATATATATTTTCAGGTCTGCAAAGGCCAATTTTTCATGTTTTTTTTTTATGTTTTTGCCATATTGCAAAATACGAAGGGAACAAAGGGACCAAGCTGTCTACAATAGGAGACAGCAACCCAAAGGGAGGACCCGATAAATATATATGCCATGTTTAAGACCTTTGAAGTATGAAATGATAGAGAAGGTAGGATTTAACAGTGATGACTGTGTTTTCTATTTAAAATAGAAATACACATTGATTTCAACAAAGGTCCACCACAGGGGCAACACTATTCTGCTATAACATAAACATGCCTTGTTAAATCATTGGAAGGGCCACAACACACTGCAACTCGAATCAAACAAGATCAGGGAGCATCAACAGCATAGACAGTGCAACAACCACACCAACAAATGTTATGGAGCATCTCTGGCACAGAAAAAATCCCAGACAGCGCAACAGGCCATCAAAAATATCTGAAATCGGTTACTCTACTGTTAGAAGTAGAAAAATATGATCCCATGCTTGCCTAGAGGATATAAAATCAGTTAACAATGCATATCAGGCAGATTAAGACTCCTAGCCTTCTAGAGAGCTCAGGAGCACTGTAAATAGGCTATAAATAATTGAAACTAAGATGTAATAGAGGTTCAACCTTTGGAGATTATTCCTCCTCTATTCATTCAAGCTTCTCATCTTCATTCTAACAATATAAGCTTCTTTTGCCATTATATGTTCAATGTCCATTCTCTTTGTTGTTCTATGCTTGCACTTGAACAGTTTGTTCATGTTCTTTTTTAGTCTAAGGCCAGATAACTGTCATCTTATCTCTACTTTGATATATTAGATTTGCAAGCTTCTTTGCTTCCTGTAACTAGCCATCCATATGTGGTCATATATGCATCTGCCAGTACAGTCAATATTCTATTTTGCTGCTTGTAGCCAGCAATTGATGTATGTTTGTATATGCAATCTGCTGGTATAGTCAGTATTCACCATCTACTCATTGAATTTATAATTTATTGAGCATTAGTGGTCTAAAGCCTTGTATTGGTTAGAGTGTTCATGCATGCATTGAGTGAAAACAGAGCTAAAAT
>APFE031089507.1:0-45484 GCA_000404065.3 Pinus taeda | reverse complement strand
AAGCCAAATCTCTCTTCAGCGATTCACCCTTGTGCCATATTCCAAGCATGAATGTGGGAGGTCATAGGACACATCAATCAAAACTGATCCAAGGCTTCCAGAGGCCATCCACCTCAACCCATCAAACAGTGATTCCACCACACAATCAGACATCACCAAAACCATCACCAAATCGGTCTCCATCTTAGCCATCCAGGGCTCCAGAGCATTTGTTCCAACCAAGGCTCTAGGCCTAGTAACTCAACCCATAGTTTCCACCGGGCTCTAGAGTGTTTTTCCAACCAAGGTTCCAGGACTAGTAACTCAACCCACCAAGGGCTCTAGAGTGTTTTTCTAACTAAGGCTCTAGGACTAGTAACTCAACCCAAGACGTTACAGGGCTCTAGAGCATTTGTCCAAACAAGGTTCCAGGAACTAATAACTCAACCCAAGGTAGGGAAACATGAGAACCAACCAAAGAAAAATAATGAAAATAAACCCACAATCACCATGGTTATCCAAGAAATGTCAAGGCTAGGAAATCCACTATCAATCCAGGCAATCCTCAGACCTCCATGCCAATGATAGATCATGACCAAGAATCCACATGCATATGTCATGCATGTCCAAACTAGTGAGGAAATCATACATGCAACTCGATACCTGCAAGAAAATCTGATGTAGATGATGATGTCAATGCCTTCTCACACTTTCCTGCTCTTTCTTTGCCTTCTTGCTCCAATAATCCAAGTATGCCACACCCTCCAAGAGTTCTCCAGGAAAACTCTAAGTGTCCAAGAGTATGAGAGAGAGAGAGAATAGAAGAGAGCTCCGACATTGAACTGACCAAGTCTACCAATTGATCCTTGTAAGCCTTTTTATGAATGAGGCCTCTATTTTCTTCATTTTCCATCATTTTCCTTCAATTTCATCCTCACATGTAACCTGTGACCATTCACCTTCCTTTTCTCCAATTTTCCATTATTTTCTTAAATAAATGCCAATTAATGCCTCATGCCTTACACCATAGCCATTGCCTTTTCCAATTTCCTTAGCCATAATAAACCAAATCGACACCCATTAGGATGTTTCCCCCACCATTCAGCTTGGAATACATATCCCATCACCATGGCCTTATATATTTTTACATGGATTTTAAGTAGGGTAGTTAAAATCTGATCTTTGATTCATTTTTGATGCATACTCTCATTATGCATCAAGTTGCACCAACGACCTCTCACTCTCTCAATTATGCCTATAAAGGAAATTGGACTGATATTTTTGTAAATTGAAGCTTTGTTATCTAACACTTTGATATTTGAATGAATATATTTTTTTTTCCTTTGTTGTGTTCACCCGAGTCTTTTGAATCCGATCTTCAAGTATTCTAACTCTCCTTACTTGTTTCGGCTGGAAAACCTAAACCTAACTACTCAAATTTACTATTATGGAATTTTTACAAGTTTAAGTATTGACTTTCTAAATCTAGCTCCAAGTTTATCTTAACTAGTAAATCTTCCTCTTCACTGTATGTTTCACCATTCTAATCTTCCAACTCGTTCATTCTTGAATTATGCAATTTTATAACTGCCAATTTGGTGGGTTTAGACACCCAAATATGCCACAGTTAATGCTTCCAACTCATCCATGCAAAACATGGTGAATAACTCCAAAATTGAGCTACCGACTCCTTCATTAAAGGCCTTAAACATAGGCCCAAATTCTCATCCAAGTAATGGGTGTGTTATTTTAAAACACTACATATAAGCTTTGTGGGGCCCTTTTCATTTTAAGTTACAGCCTCGAGGGATTATTTTACATTGCAAATATCTGTGCCCTTGGTCACAATGGACATAGAACCACAACAAAATCATGTCCTGATGCACTGTCTGTTACTTGATGAAACATCACTTGTCGACCATTTTTCCTATTTCTTAAGCATGTCTTCTTGACAATTTATCCCTTTGTGCCTTTGTTTTTCCTCCGAGGATTTTCTTTTCTGGTTTTTTCTTTCTGGATTTCTTTCTTCTATGATTTTTCCTTCCAAGAAAGACTTGATCTCCGGGCTTAAACCTTTGCGACTGCCCGACTTCCCAGCTGCCTGGCTTTAACACTCGTGTGTACAATTGAAAACTTCTAGGGAAATTTATTCCAGTATATGTATACCTTGGCTTCTTGGCTTCCTGAATTAAACTTTTCCGAGTTGCTTTCTATTTATTCTAGGGAAGTCCTCTTGAGGTACTCGCCACCAGGATTTTGTGCATCGAGCTCCACCTTTGGGCCAATAGAAATTCTTGTTGCCTCTATGATGTCTTCTTCATGTCTCCTTATTCCTTCTTTATCCACTCTACTAAAAGGAACCACCACTTTTGGTAACACCACCAAGAATAAATATTCTCCAAAGGTCCTCTAACCACTTTAGCTCTATAAATTTGAATTTATGGATCCCTACTTTAATTGGCTCTAACTTATGATCCTGGAGACCACTTTTGAAATTTCATATTGTTGAAAAATTAGTATAAATTATTCTTTATATATTATATATATCTATATAATGAAAAAATAAATTATTTTTATCATTGGAGCGTGGGTTTCATGCTCAAGTTCTTTTATTTTATAGGTCAAGCACCCATTGAGTGCTTCTAGGTTTTGTCCTAGGCATAAGAGTCATTGTCATATATGGAAGACCCTATGGCCACATAGTAAATTGTAAAAGAAAAATTATTTTTGTCTTGAAAAAATCAAAATACCTCCAAGATCAAGTTGGCCTACAGAAGTTGTCAAGTCGGCCTACATGAAGCACCACATCCACCCTTGAAGGAATCCTATATATAAGAAGAACTCGTCCTCCATTATTTTCATTTACTCACTCATCACTCTTATGAAGAAGTAAGCAGTAGAAGGACGAAGAAGGAAGTGCGAAGAAGAAGGAAAAGCAAGGTCGAAGTGTTTTGGGTCTCTCTACTTTTTTATGGGAGCGCAAAGTTAGGGTTTCTACAATGGGAAATTCTAAGGTTCGATTTTGAAGCAAGAAGAGAAAGAAGGAAAATGAAGGTATCTTAGGGTTTCCTACTAGACCTACGACTCAAATCAAGGCAAGCAAGGTCAAGGGAAGAGCAGTTAGAGGGAGATCGAAATCTCTTAGAGAAGAAACAACAATTGCAGTAGTTGTTGGGGGCAGAATTTTAGATTTACTGGGAGGTTGAAGATATTGGAGAAGGGGATCAAGAAAGACTTGATATTGAAGGGTATTTGTCTGATTCTAGGTCATGGTATTCATCAATTGAAGATCTGAAAGATAATAAGAGATTTTATGAGTTTTCCCCTCAAGAGGAGGGGTTTTGGCCTTGGCTTGTAGCCTACATATTTTGTCATTTTTCTTAATTTTTTGGTATTTGTTTGATGTATTTCACATTAAAATAATAAAGATCAAAGCTAATAAGTAAAAAAATAACACAAGCAGTTATTAAGTTAAGAGAATTAACATATAAATTGCCCTATTGAATTCTCAACATGGTATTATAGCTTTGATTATCTAAGGGCATCATGAAGATCTCCTCTACAATGAAGAAGGTCATCAAAAGGATTGAAATCCATCTCAAGAAAAACATCAAAAGCATATGGAGTCTCATATTATCTTCAAAGAAGGAATCAATAATAGAAAATGATGAAAGACTCTTCTATGCTCTCTTTGGTACATTTCAAGACGAAGACATCTGGGTAATTGATAGTGGTTCATCAAGGCACATGACTGGTCATTCTCACTAATTGAAGACCCTATCAAAAGTAAATTATGCATACAAGAGACAACAAGAGCTATCCAGTGAAAGGCATTGGATTGCCATCCATAAATCTAGAAGATGGAAGCAACATCCACCTCAGCAACATTTTGCTTGTTCCAGGTTTGCACAGGAATCTACTTTCTATTTCAATCTTAGAAGATAAAGGAGAAAGAGTAGCCTTCATTGTTGGAAAAGTAGTTGTATAGGCAAAAGACTCAAGCATAGAACAAGATAAAGTGATTGGTATTTGAGAAGGAAAGCTCTATAGATTAATATCTCTTGTAAATCATGCCGTCGTTCACACTGAGATTAGTCCATGTGAACTTTGGCATAGAAGGTTTGGTCATCTACATTTCAAAATTCTTCCAACCCTAAATTCCATAGTAGATGGAATACCAAATCTAAAGGAGGATCATGAAGGTGTCTTCAAAGGATATGCATTAGGAAAAAATACCAAAAGACCATTTGGAAGTAGTGCTTCACGGTCAAAATAAATCTTGGATCTCATTCACTCTGATGTGTGTGGCCCAATGACTCCAAAATCACTTGGAGGCCTTCTTTATTATGTCACATTCATATATGATCACTCAAGAAAGACCGAGGTTTACTTAATGAAAACCAAGGATGATGTATTTACTAAATTTGAAGAATTCAAAGCTGAAGTAAAGAACCTTACAGAAAGAAGGATCAAGATACTAAGATCTGATAATGGAGGAGAATATACATCCAAGGAGATCATAGCATTTTGTAAGGAATCTGGTATTAAGAGGGAGCTTATAGTTTCATACAATCCTAAAAAAATGGAGTTATAGAAAGAAAGAATAGGCCCATTGAATAAAGTGTAAAAGCAATGATACACAATCAATATCTAGCACAGTTTCAGTGGAGTGAGGAAATTAAGACATAAACCTACATACAAAATCAATGTCCTCACAAATATCTATACAATAAAACTCTGGAATAAGTGTTCACTGGGAAGAACCCATCTATCGATCATCTCTGAATATTTGGATGTCCTATGTATATTCATATACCAAAGGACAAAAGAAATAAGTTGGATCCTTCTGGTGTGAAAGGTATATTTGTTGGGTATAGTAACTCATCGAAATCCTATAGAATCTATATGAAATATGTTGGGCATGGGATCCCCCAAGGGAAGTTTTGGGTCTTAGAGTCCAGATTTTGACCAAACATTGTAATTCTGATGTAAAGACTCCGCATTTTTTGGACACGGAGCAAGTAGTTTGTAAAAGAGTCATAGGGTTGTCTGCCCTTAGTTTTGTTATTGTAATGTCAGCTGTAGAGATCTACCCATGGTCCACGGACCATGGGATTTTATAAATAAAGCAAGGCTATGAGTAGTTAAGAGAAATAAATTGATAAGAAAAGATGAACATATGATGTATGCGAGATAGCTCTGGAGTAAAGTCTAGTTTTTGGGTCGTAGAGTAGGAGAAGGCTCTGCAGCTGAGTGCGCAGAGGCCTAGTAATTTGCAGCTAAGTGTGCAGACCTTTGCAGTTGAGTGCGTAGGGCAAGTCAAGTCTGTAACAGTGGAAGTATTAATAAAGAGAATTTTCCTATCATTTATGTGTATTTATTCCCTGTTTTATGCATCTATTATCTTGGGTATGAAATTCACTTCTAATACTTATATGATGCGCGAATGTGTATAATTGTATTGATTAAGTGGATGCAAGATAAAATATCTATCTACACGAAGTTAACTAAGATTTGTTAAGAAGATAAGTAAGATAAGCAATGTAGTTTGTGGAAATAGTGCAATTCGTTGCCCTAGCAGCGTGAAACTGAAAGCATCTCAGCCCCTGGTTAGGGCTGTGCAAAAAATGATTATAACAGATCGTGAAGGTATTGAAGGTTGGGACAGTGCATGAAATGACCTGCACGAAGACAAATCTAGTTGGACTAATTTGACAACTCAGACATCTCAAGGGTGTGGAAACTTGGTTCCAGCATCCCCCCATACTACTTCGGGTGAGACTTCAATCCGCGCTCCGCAGGCCGATGCCAAAAGGTCCAGTAGTGTAGGGATTTGTTTGGCTAAATAACTCTAAACCTGGGTCAAGCCCCCATAAGCCAACAAATGGTTTCGCTGTCGAGACCAGGAATCTGCATAGAGATGTTTGATGTCATATCATTGGAATCCAACTAAGAAGGAAATTGAAGGCTGGTCGGACAGAAGAAGTCACGAGTTCGTAGCGCAGGAGAACAGGAACCCATGACTGTCAAAAGAAGAGTGGTTAGACTACTACCTATACACAAATATCTACGAAATCTTTTTCGCATCCTTCCCTACTGAGCTATACGAGTGGATCACGAAGCTAGAAGATAGCCAAGGAAGGTGGAAACTTGACAGTCCTATTGTGTAGACCCCAGAGTTAGTGCGAAGGTTGGAGGCATGGGAGGATAAGATCACGCACGTCATTGATCACTGGCTCGATTGTATTATAAGAGGATTCATTATTGAGTTCGCGGTTGACACCTCAATTAGCTACAACGAGGCAGAGAGACACTTTCTCAAAGGACTATGAGTGGAAAAGCTTATAGGAACGAAGGAAATAATGAACCAAAAACTAGCCCCTTGATTTCACCTTCGCAAGGGGACGAGGAAGAGCTCGCAAAGGTCTCACCGCGAGGTGTGATCCATCTGACTAGGAAAATAATTCTGCGAATACCACCTCCACCCACACTACCACCAGCTTCACCACCATCACCTCCATCTTCACTCATACCACCTCCACCACCATCGTGATTCAATATGGCAAGCACAGTGAAGTTCCCTGTGTTCAAAGGTTTGGGAAATGAAGATCCAGACCAATTCTAGTTAGTGGTAAGGGTTGTATGGGAAGTGCAAGGATTTATAGATGACAATATAAAGAAAGCGACACTGGTTAGCACCCGGTAGGATTGCGCGCTGACCTAGTATACTAAGCACTCCAATGATAATCCAAATGCAAGAATCGTAGATATCCAAGCAGCGCTAAATAGAGAATTTAGTAGCGCGAAGTCTGAAGCATAGTCGATCATTGGATTCAAAGAGATAACGATGCTACCAAGCAAGACTCCTTGGGAGCTGGAGCAAAGGCTAAAATGTACGGTTTGTGAAGCTAATATGAACCTGACGGATGGACAACATCGCAAGTGGTTTGTGTTGGAAATAATACTGAGAGGGGGGGTGAATCAGTATTATCAAGTCAATAATTTTTCATTTCCATAATCAGATTCATATACGCTACTTCAGTTAATGGAACGCACGTGTATATGCAATTGTGTTTAAGGCAACTAGCATATATCCTGCAAACTTATGATTCAGTTAATTCACCAAATGTTGATCTTTAATCAGTGCATCAGAGCCATATAAACAGTAACCAAGTGCAGTAAAAACAGAACAGACAGTCACACAGATGAACACAAGATATAAGGTGGAAACTCAATGTGGGTGAAAACCACCTGCTGCAATCGTCTCTATCTTTTTAATAATAAGAAACTTCTTTTTACAATTTTTGTACTGGTGCAGAATTATACCAGTATGCAGGCTTCTACCTGCAGAAGGCTACAACCTTCTCTCATTCTCTAGCTTCTCCTACAAGGGAGCTACAACCCCCTAGCTCTTGTACTATCTGATATGTTTACTAGTACGTAGGTGCCAACCTACAGAAGGCTACAACCTTCTCTTTTCTTCCAGGGACCACATTTCATAAATTTTCAAACTGGATCCATCAATAACATCCTTCAATCAAAATATATCTACATCAACCAATATCCTTTGCACCAACTACAACTGAATCAATCAATCACTTTGACAACCCTTCAATCTAATCTTTTAGGATACTGTAACCAGAAAACAGTAACCAAAACCCAACCCGGAACCTAGAACACTGCAACAGCAAACAGAAGCAGCTAAAACATATTTTATAAGGTATACGCTACTTCCATCTGTCGAACCTGCATACATACGCTCTTTTCTCAAGGCGAACCTACGTACAGATCTACATATCAAACTTAAGATGTATATACTATTTTGATATGTAGAACCAGCATGTATACGTGCCTTTTCTAAAGTGAACCTGCGTACAGATATGTAAATGATGACATAAACATTACAATAATTCTAGACTTCAGTTATACCCAGATCATCATATTTTATAGACTATAACATGTGCAAGTTATTCAGATAAATGATCAAACCACACAAAGATACTTCATTTCAAGCCTTAAGATCTTGACTCATCATTAGATCTTATCCTTCATTAAGTGCTAAGGTTCATCCTTGGTTCAGATCTAGCTATGCACCATAACCCAATACCCTATACACTAGATCTTTCTATTAATCAGATATTCAATCCTTGAGTCACTTGGCCTAATGATCTTCTCCTCCTTTTGTAGTTTTAGGCCTTTCTCAATACCATGGTCCAAAACCACTTAGGACCAATACCTTGGACCAAATACCTGGAGTCAATACTTAAGACCAGATACCTTGGACCAATACCATGGACCAAATACCATAGACCAAGACTTAATTTTCCAACATGTACGGGCCTTTCCTTCTATGAAATTGTGTGTGTAAATTATACGCACATTTTGGTCTGTTAACCCACATGTATATGCACCTTTGTCAAGGTGAACCTGCGTATACCTTTCTCTGATCATTAAATCTTTGCTTATTGACCTGTTGCACTATGATTTGTCATCTGAGTGAGTTGCCATCAAGGACAACACCTGTATCACCCGTATCATAATGCCAATAGTTTGTATCTTCGCTAATGCCACATTTAAGGAGCGCGCTATTGTAGCAAAAGATAACTACTGAGGTGGAGGCCTTAGAGATTTCTATGAGGCTACATGAGACACCAATGTAAGATCCTAGCTTAGGAGTTCAGCAAATCCATGAATAGTTGAAGAATTTATGCCTTGAGATACATAATCTAAAACAGGACAAGAAAGCTCGACCAGAAGTGTGCAAAGAGGTATGGTGCGTAAAATGCAAGGGTCAGGGTCATGCAAAGGACCACTGCCCAGTTTGCACAAATTACCTTGCAAGAGGAGGACCCATTCCCTTGATACCAGAAGTGCAAACAGGACCTAGTGTGGCACCTGGTTTGTGTTGCACAATTTTTCAAATAGCAGGAAAACATGCCATGGACAATTGTCACTTGCTATAGAAGTATATGCAAAATTCACAACAGTTGTTCTGCAACTTTTGTAGGTCAGTGGTACACAATGAGAACACTTGTAGAAGCTATGAGTTAATTATGGATAGAACTCCCACCTACAGAGTTCAGGCTGAAATGCAACCGCTTGAGCAAAATGCAGGAATGGTGCAAACAAGATTTCAAGGGCATGGACGAGGCTGGGGTGGAGGAGGACCTGGAAGAGGTCATGGACAGTTGATATGCTACAATTGCGGAGGTCAAGGACATTATGCCCATGATTACATGAATCCAATACACCCGTTGTGTTTGTATTGCACCTTGTTTGATCATGAGACAAAAATATTGTCCTACACTAATAGCTAGGATACACAACAAAGGAGCACTTCCGCCTCCCCCAACTCAGAACCTGGAGATGATGAGGTCTGAGCTGTGTGAGGAAGATCTGAATGTGAACATTGTGCTTCGAAGTGGAATCAGGATGGGAGATAAAAAAGGCAAATAACCAGAAGACAGTACTTGGGTTCACAAAGCTTTGGGAAAAGAAGCAGAGTTTGATTTGGAGTGCACTTAGGAAACCTTTATGGAAGCTATGAAGAGCTTCGTTGATGCTTCCACTCCAGGTAGCAAAGATAAAATGAAGTCAGAGATGGACCCATCTATGCTCACAACGTTCCTGGAAACTTGTATGAAGCTACTTCACGACAGTAAGGTGGTGAAAGGGTTACAGGAACTCATTAACAAATGCGCTAGGACTGCGCCAGGAGAACCGCATGTAGTCAGGAAGATCAGAAAACATAAGACAAGAACGGGAAGAGAGATGAGACTAACCACGTAGATCAGAGAATATGAGATGGATCAAGTCATCCTAGATTTAGGATCAGATGTGAATGTTCTTCCGAAACAGACATGGGAGTGAATGGGGCGACCTGCGCTGCAGTGGTCTCCAATTCAGCTAGGAATGGTGAACGAGCAAAAAATAATACCCATGGGGCGATTGCAGGGAATAACTGTGGATATTGAGAGAGAAAGCGTGCTAGAAGACTTTGAAGTGATAGAGATTATTGATGACAACAATCCCTACCCCGCACTCTTAGGAATTGATTGGGCCACTAACATGAACGGGGTGATCAATCTGAAAAAGTGAAAAATGATTTTTGAAAAGAAGTCACTACGTGTAATTGTACCCCTAGACCCTACTAAAGGATCACGCTATACCGAGCCAGTGCACGACTATGAAAGTGATGATGATTTGGATTGCATCTATAAGATAATAGCGTGAAACCAGGACTGGGTGAATCCCACCACAGATGGGTGAATTGCATGGGAGCATGAAAGCTCCTATACTTCGGATTTGGATGAGGAAACAAAGCGATGGCAAAATCGGTTACATGAGGTAACTACATTGAATTGTAATATGATGACAAGGTCACTGCGTTGTGTATCGACAGAAGTAATAGACCTACCTACTTATGATGGTCTAAGTGAGGTAGATACCTTCTTGAATAAATTTGAAAGGGAGGTTCCGCAAAAGCAACACTTCCAGCCCTTGGACTGGGTATTGCCTACGCTCGTGAGATGGTGGGGTATGCACAAAGGAAGCTTTGATGACTGGCGCAAATGTAGGGGAATGATGCACACACAATTTGGGAAGCCTAGGGTGTGACTAACAGATAAGTAAAATGGACATAATGGTCTATGCGTGCATCTGTCCAAGAGGACACAGGTCTATGGATAAGAGCCCTAACCTGCACAGATGCACATGTACTCCACGGTGAAATACATGGTCAATAAGCATGTGTTGGGGGGGGGGAGATCGTAGACGGTTCTTAATGTTGGGAAGACATTATGTAGGAAGAGAAATCACACAGAAGATTCTACGCACAGAAGCATTCACCAAGGTATGTAATGCGCTGAACAAAGTATGCAACCCACAGCAAAGTGATTGGGACCTGCGCATACCTGTAGTATTATGGGCTTATAGGACAACATGCAAGAAACTGACGACACATACACCTTTTAGGCTTGTCTATGGAGTGTAAGCTGTAATGCCTATGGAATACATCGTGCCTAGTATGTGCATAGTAGTGCTCATAGGTACGATGGATCGCGGAGCCCTGGAGGAGAGGCTCGCACAGTTAGAGGAGCTCGAGGAAGAACTTTTTTTGGCTAGATTTCACTAGCAGGTCCAAAAGTAGCACGAAAAGGCTTAACACGATCGACATATTAAGTTGTGCACCTTCAAGGTGAATGATTTGGTGTTGTTGTATGATAGTAAGTTCGATAAATTCCTAGGGAATCTCAGAATGCATTGGCTAGGACCGTATGTTATTAAGGAGATCATAGGTGGTGGCGTGATGCAGTTGGTAAAGTTAAATGGAGGAATCTTCCCAGGAAAAGTCAATGGCAGTTGTTTGAAGACATATACAGGGGGCTCGACCATCTGACTAGCCAATAGAAGCACAGTCTTAGCACTTCAGGTAGCTAAAAGGAAGCGTGGGACTATAAACTACTCTGCCTGGGAGCTGCGCGATGTCAGGACTACGCATAGTAGAAAAGTGTCCTAGGGTCTGCGACAACACGAGGGTAGTTATGCTGCCACATGAGTCAGCTGGAAAGTGACCATTATAGTCATTATTCACAATGTGATGCTTGGTTTGAGACCAAATGGAGTGGGCGACAGGCATTTAAGGCAAACTTTATGGGCTAGATTCTTGAAAATCTACTGCCAATCAAGCATTAATGGACCGAATGTGGGGGAAACATTCGAATTCAAATTCAAAAGGTGCTATAAATTACGAAGGGCTATCCAACAAACAACACTTGGCAATTTAAGGACTGAGTTGTTGCATGCACAGACACTCATGAACCTAGACTTGTTCGATCTTCTAAAGGCGAATTCATTTCTTGAGCAATTACCCGAGACGTTGAGAGACTTATGGAGTCACACTATGGTAGCACCTAAAGAAGCCATGGATACCGGAGTAATGACCACCGAGGAAGCTGCGCAAGCCATTACGGAAGTGGAAGCCCCAAAAAGTGTCAGGATAGTCACAGAAATCCCTAAATCACCGTGCACACCAAGACCCAAGAAAGATAAGTAGGCCATGGTACCGGTGCACGTATCACCTAGAAATCCGCTGAGGACTAAGCTCACCATGGAAGAAAAGGGGAAGGCTATCAATTTGGAGGCCGATGAGGAGGAAGAATTCAAAGAAATATTGGTAGAGGAGGAGGATGTAGAAATGGAGGTTGAGACCCAGGGTGCATACCCTCTTACCAGGTTGCCCACATATGTTCCTCCATGGAAGGGTAAAGCAAAGGTGCCCAAAGATATAGATGAGAGTAAGATCTCTCTACAGAGTCCACTACTCCCTGATGACATTATTTTTTAAGGAGTGCATTTGGGATGAGTGCATAGTGATCTAGTCAAAGTTGGGAGGTCTTCACACAAAGATCTCCGCACCAACAAAGTGACTGGAGGGTGAGTCACGATGTTTGTGTTGGGGGCCTATTGGGTGCGGGATCCCCCAAGGGAATTTTTGGGGCTTAGAGCCTAGATTTTTTCCAAATATTGTAATTTTGATGTAAAGACTCCACATTTTGTGGGCACGGAGCACGTAGTTTGTAAAAGAGTCATAGGGTTGTCCACCCTTAGTTTTGTTATTGTAATGTCGGCTATAGAGATATACCCATGGTTAGTGGACCATGGGATTGTATAAATAGAGCGAGGAACTAAGTAGTTAAGAGAAATAAATTGATAAGAAAAGATGAACATATGATGTATGCGAGATAGATCTTTGTAGTAAAGTCTAGTTTTTGGGTTGTAGAGTAGGAGAAGGCTATGCAACTGAGTGCGTAGAGGCCTAGTAGTTCGCAACTAAGTGCGCAGACCCCTATAGCTGAGTGCGCAGGGTGAGTCGAGTCTATAACATTGGAAGTATTAATAAAGATAAGTTTCCTATCATTCTCTGTATTTATTTCCTATTTTATGCATCTGTTATCTTGGGTATGAAATTCACTTCTAATACTTATATGATGTGTGAATGTGTATAATTGTATTGATTAAGTGAATGCAAGATAGAATGTCTGTTTACGCAAAGCTAACTAAGATCTGTTAAGAAGATAAGTAAGATACGAGGTGTAGTTTGGGGAAATAGTGCAGTTCGCTGCCCTAGCAGCGTGAAAGCATCTTAACCCCTGGTTAGGCCTACGTGAAAGACAATTATAACAGATCGTGAAGATATTGAAAGTTGGGATAGTGCACGAAATGACCTGCGTGAAGACAAATCTAGTTGGACTAAATCGACAGCTTAGACATCTCAAGGGTGTGGAAACTTGGTTCCAGCATCCCCCCATACTGCTTCAGGTGAGACTTCATTCCGCGCTCCATGGGCTAATGACGAAAGGGCCAGTAGTGTAGGGATTTGTTTGGAAAAATAACTCCGAACCTGGGTCAGGTCCCCATAAACCAACAAAACATGGACATCACATTTAAGTTAGTCGTGATGTCATATTTGATGAGAGCATAGCATTCAAGAAATCAAAAGAACTTTCTATAGATTATGATGAAGAAGAACTTCTTATGTTTGAGGAAGAAGTTGACAAGGAAGAAGGATCTCACCATGATGAAGAAGGACCTAGTGAACCTGTAAAACCCGTGGTTGTTCAAGAAATAAGGAAAATACCTAATTGGTTGAAATCTACATTACTTGATGCAGAAGGTCATGGGGCAGCTCAAGGATCATTTAGAGAAAGTAAAGTACCCAAGAGATACTACTAGGTATGTTGCATACATGAAAAAGTTAATAGAAGCATAACCATCCACTTTTGAAGAGGCTATAGAACATAGAGAATGGAAAGATGCCATGAATGAAGAATATCAATCTATAATGAAGAATGGAGTCTGGGAGATCACACCAAGGCATGAAGACAAATATATAGTTACTTCCAAATGGATCTATAAGGTCATGCATGCAGCTAATGGAAGTATAGACATGTATAAAGCAATATTTGTGGCAAGAGGGTTATCTCAACTTGAAGGCATCAACTATGAAGAAACTTTTCCTCCAATAAAAAGATATACAACAATTTGATCATTAGTCTCTTCGGCAACATTGATGGGATGGAACATCCACAAAATGGATGTGAAGACCACATTTTTGAATGGAACAATAGATGAAGTCTACATAAAACAACCCTTGTGATTTGAAATCAAAGATAGGAAGGCATATGTTTGCATATTAAAGAAAGAATTATATGGCCTCAAACAAGCACCAAGGGCATGGTATGCTAGAATGGATGCATACCTAAAGAGACTGGGCTTCACAAAGAGTTTTGTTGACTCAAATCTCTATATTAAGGTAATGAACCTATAATTATTCTTATGTATGTAGATGATCTTCTCTTGACAGGTGTAGAAGGTCAAATTGAAGAATGTAAGAAGTAATTAGCATCATAATTTGACGTGAATGATCTGGGGTTGATGCATTACTATATGGGACTAGAAGTCTGGTGATCCAGGTGGATGTTGGTGGCCACCTGTTGAAGCCTCAAAAATTGTTGCTTCAACATGGAAGAAAACCACCCAGTCTGGACCTTGGTTGGTAGCTCCTTTTTCGTTTGTTGTATTGGCTCCGACTGGGGATAATGGGACTAGTTTCCCAATCTAATTTATAATAGTGTTGATGGGGTGATATGTGATATTTTGGAGTAGTATTTAAGCTAAAAATAATCTAATCTGAACTAATAATCACATGTGTTTTATCCTAGTTTAAACACTATCTAATTATAACTATACCCAAGAATAAATTGAAGTATGTGATCTACATAATGTCCAAAAGCAATTGATAATAAAGATCATTCAATTGCAATGAGAAATCAATTCGTTTAACAATAATCGTTTCGTATAAGAAGTTAGGCAAAACTATTGTGAAAGATATATCGCATAAGAAGTTATTCATGTATTCAACATAAAATATAGGCCATTATCATACAGAAGTGCAATAATTCTAACCAGGATTCAAACTTTCATAAATAAACAACTTGAAGAGAAATTATTGCTTGATACATAAGTAAAAAGAATTACGAGATAAAATTACCATTTATAATACGTCCTACCCATGTGCTTCAACAATATTGATCTACTTTCAAACCCTTCAACAATCTCAGAGTACAAAAGTGAAATTTCAGTAGAAGATGCTAGATCAGATAAAATTTCACCAGAACTTCCTCAAAGGGACAGAAGTGCATACGTTGAATATTGTTTCTGATAAAATTCCTAGACCCCTCTCTAAATGCATGAGAGGGATTTAAATACTAAACTATAGAACTAAAAATAGATTATTACAAAAATAGTTGAGGTTTAAATGACCTTCCTCAAATTATGCAAAATAAAAACAAAAATAGAAATGAGCATGGTGACTAACTATTCTGCATTTGATCCTTTAGATCGCAAATGTCTATCATGGGTTTGAGCTGTGTCGGTTGGACAATTTCAGCTTTCAACTGCCCAATGAACACGACATCGGTTAGTGCTGGCACCATTTTCTCCGTAGAAGTGGTTAGGCATTGTAGGGTCATCCACTGGCTGTGAGGTTTCACTAAATGTTGCCAATATGCTTCCCAGTTTAACCTGGTCATTTGCCTAATTGCTTCTGCTTTTTCTTCTTTTTCCTATCTCCACTGTAGCTCAAGCTATTTTACATTAGGAAGAAAACCTAGAATGGATTCTGCCACAAGGTTGGTGCTATGTAAATTTTCATTAATATTTTCGATAACAGTATTTGTTGCTGATGTCGCATCTGTTGTTGCCTTTTTTGCCTCTCTAAGCCGAGAATCCTAGTTTGAAAATAAGATTTCTTTATGTGACTTTCTAGTTTAGGAAAGTCGGCTTTTCCCCTGTCTTCTAAATTTTTCCTGGTGATAAAGTCAAAGACATTTTTCAAAATTTCATCATATTCAAGTCTCATTTCCATGACTTGACTTGTCAATTTGTTGCTTGTTTCGTAATAAGAATTCCATTATGAAATCTTCTGGCATAATAGTTCTTTTTGGTGCATCAGCTGAGAGTTAAGGCCGAGTGCTTCAGTAATAAACTGATCAATTTTTGGATCATCTTTATGTAGATCATTTATTCATTTTATTTGCGCTTCTTTTTTTGCTAAGTTGGCTTGATGTTTTATTTGCATCTGCTCGAACTCTTGTTGAAGCTTAGCTAACTGTGTCTCTGCTTGCTAGTCAGATTTTGCTTGTTGTAGTTTTTATTCAAGCGACAGAATTTTATCTTCTTTTTCCTTAAGAAACATTTGCACCTCTTTTGCTTTATCGATGGTCATTGTAGCATAGGCACCTACAAACTGTGACAGTCTAGTAAGGTTGGTGGATGGGTCGATGGGTAATTCTTTCCAGACAACATCCACCGATTCATTATCAGGGGTAGTAACAGCTGTAGAATCCAACTTCATTTTCTTCCTTTTTCTTTTAACAATGGCTTTGTGTTGTGGGATATAAAACACATCTAGAGGGGGAATCTCCTCTATTCTCAAAACAATTTCAGAGGTGGGGATAGCAGGAATGTGCTCTACAACTTAAGTATTTACAGTCTTCTCTGCTGTAATTTCTTGAGTTATTTTCTGTTGTGGAGTTTTCAACTCTGGCATTTGTTCCTCTGTATGGAGCCTTTTATTAAAGTTGTCCCATTCTTCCTCTAAATCAATCACCAGGGTTTTTATTGGCTATATGGAGGTGGCATGGATTTCAGCCTATTTGCTAGCTAAAGTTTGCTCAGTTGTCTTCTCTATAGATTGGGCTGTATCTTTTTTCGACTCCCTGCTTCTGCTTTTCCCATTTTGTGATGACTTCTCCAACACCCTGGTAGATTTCTCTTGGGATTTTGCTCCAGAATCAATTTTAGTTTTTTCTTTGAAAACTCCTTCTAGACTTACACTGGGAGTAGGCTCCCTTATTGGTTCAATCAATAATTGGTCCAATGGGACCTTCGTTAGCCTCATTTATTTGTACGCATAAAAGGCTTCAAAATATTCACTGTCAAAAAGTAATTGTGTCATATGCTTCACCTCTGTGAAGGTGTTCTTCTGCAAAAATATGTCATCAAACACATCTTCCTCATTACTGAATACTTTTATTTTTACCATGGTGGTAAAGTCTTTGACAGTGCCAAATGGGTCATATTGTCTTCTAGGGAATCTAGGTAATTGCAGAGATAACATAATCTCTGCTTCTTTAAATGCATGCCCTAGGTTGTGCAATGAAAATGCTCCACACTGTAAAGGGAATGTAGGCCAAATGGCCTTTTTTGCTTCCTTTAATGTTTTGCTCATCCCTCCCTCACTAGTTTTTTGATAGGCTATCTCTCTAGCCATAGTTTGTCTGGAACATAGTATGGGAGGACATGGGGGGAGGTAATGCTACCAAATACCCTGATATATGTGAATGTTTCCTCCCTAAACCATCTAGCCACTAGGAGGATATCTACCTTGGCTTCTTGGGAAAAATTGGGGGCATCTCAGTTATAAAGCCATTTGTGGATAGGGAGAATAACTCCATGACAAAATTTGAAAAAATGTGGTTGGAAGTTAGATTCCCACATGTCTTTATGGTATATGTGACTGGGAAGTGGATTTTAGATAGGCCATTTCCGTCCCATGACAGGAAATTTCGAATCGAAACAAATTGCATCCATTACATAAGAGCTCATAAAAAATGGAGGGTAAACCCTCGAAGCAACACTTCTTTTCCTTCTATACTCCATTATTGTTCTTGCTAAATTGTCAGACAAAATTTGTGCCCAATTCATTATAGTTGTGTTTATGGCTGCATCTATTAATGACAACCATTCTGTGGAGAATTTAGTACTATCAGGTTTGCCAAATAGTCTACATAGCATGGCCACTGCAAAACTATGAGGGGGACAAATAGATGCATTAGACTAAAAATTGTGCTTGTCTTTCTTGATTTTTCCCTCATTATTTGACCAGGTCTTGGTGCAGTCTACTAGGTCCTTGTTCTCTTTGGCAAACTTTTTGACAAACTGATTGTTGTAGATGACTTGTGGCTCTGGTAGGTGGTACATAAGCCGCAGGTTGTCTGGCGTAAAAGATCCCATAACCTCTTGGATTCTTGTCTTGAGTTCTCTATCTGAGATGTCAGCTTCATCAATAACCCATTTAACCATGTCTATATAAGGGATTATCTTCGGGCGTGCAGCTATGCGATGCAAAAATGAGCATGTTGTCTCAAACATGGAAGTGTCTAAGGAATCATGTCCGTCAACTATAAACTTTGTTTCCAGAATCCTTGGTTTCTCTTCCTTCAGTATATTATACATGGCTTCCCATGTAGAGGTTCCTCCCTCCCTGTTGCATGTAGTATCCATAAACAGAGGAGTCATTTCTGACTTCTCAAAGATGACTGCCTTGCCTTTCTTCACCATTGCTCCTAATGATTTTCTCTGTGGATTTTCCCTGGAAGTGAGGAACAACAACTATCAGATACACAAAGATGATAATGAACGTGAAATGAAATAATGCAGATAACTTGTAAAGGTGATAAAAGGAGTTTTATTTGAATGCATGTAAGAAGATATCATATCACGTTAAATGGATTTTCACACATAAATGCAGTTAACTCTTACTAAATTCCCACTAATGCTTTGTTATCCCTTAGCTTTAATGCTCGTAAATGTTTGCATTGTTCAAATGTGGCAACAAGAATATTCCAATTTAATTTGTCCTTGAATTAAATTGTGAATTAAAATCGAATTTAGTCTTAACAGCTACTTGGAAATAATTGATTAATTCATTTTGAATTAATTAGTTGGAGAAATTCAAGTTAGAAGTCTTTCTGAAGTCATGCAAGAGTTATCCCTAAAATTTAGAAGATAAGAGTGAGTTATATTTTAGTTGTAATTAGTTAACTCAGTTTACTGAGTTAAGTCCAGTTAAATTAGCTCCAAACTATTTGAGGAACTAATAAAGAGTTATCAGTCAGTTGATGCATGCATGCACTCAACTAGTGTACTCCAATTAACTAAAGATTCCTCATCAGAAACTCATGCATGTCTATTCTGAGAAAGACCCAATTAAGTTAAATTTCAAGGACAATGTACTATCAGTTGCATGTGTTTTCTTATAAAGAAAACTCATGCATTCAGAAGGAATCATTACTTGAGGATTGCACAGTTCTAATAATGTGTGAGATTAGGAGATCATCCACTTGGTAAATCGAGTTTTTCTACTTGGTTGAAGGAGATCATCCCAAAGGAACAGCGCAAGGAAATAGGAGCTTGGAGGGCAGAGAGGAAGGCTTGTGAGAAGCCAGGATTTCTTGTGAGCAACTATGATGATTGTACTGAGAGCTAGCTAGCTGTGAGATCTAAGGCTTTGTATGATTCCTATGTATTTCCACCTTGTATGATAATGCAGATAGTGGGGTCTTTAGCTGAGGCTTTCCCTAAAGTATTTTCATTTGTATTGCACGATTGATTCTTCTTCTTCTGGTTATATGTGTTCAACTCGATCTTTAAGCTTCCACAAATTAATAGTAGAAGTAGGTTATAGTATTCTTCTTTGGTTATATTGCATTATCGAGTTAACCTACACAAAATATTTTCTACATGGTATCAGAGCTGGATTTGTAGAATTTTTCTACATGGTATTGGAGCCAAGTTTAATGGAGATGTGAACAGTATACTGAGGAGAGAATTCGAAGTTTGAAGTTCGGGGTTACAGGTGCAAATCGAATTCTTATCATACTTCAAGGTTGGCCAATGGCGTTCTATGGCTTGAGACTCGAGTATGCCTTGGAAGGTAGCTCAAATTACATAACATGGAAAGATAGAATGGAGATTGTATCAAAAGACAATGGCTTGAAGAAATTCATTGATCAAGAAATCCAAAAGCCAGCTTCAACTAATGCATAAGAGTTGGCTGAGTGGAAGAAGTGTGTGGCGAAGGCGAGATGGATCATCCTTGAGGGAGTTCGAAACCATATTGTCTCAAGTATCCATAGGAAGGATACTCCATTTTCAATGTGGAAGACATTGAAGGACCTCTACCAAAACAGTAGCAACCAAAGGAAATTGGCGCTCAAGGATAAGCTTCGAAGAATCAAGATGGAGAAGGGCGACACTGTTTCCACATATCTGAACAAGCTCACCACATGCAGAGATGAGCTTAGCAGTGTGGGAATAACTACTTCCAATGAGGATATGGTGAGCCTCGCTCTCCTTGGCATTCCAAAGAGTTGGAATAGCTACTAGGACTCTGTGAATGGAAGGGAGAAACTGTCAGATTGGGAATGACTATGGTCAGATATAATGCAGGAGGAGATCAGGAGGAGCACATGAGATGGTTCTTCATCCAAGGGTGATGATGAAGAAAATATGGCCTTAGCAAGTAAGGCAAGGAAAGGGAAGGGGAAGGCTTCCCATTCCAAATCAAATTCTTGTCATGGAGGGAAGAAGGGTGACAAGTCTAAAGTGAGATGCTTTAATTTTCATGAGATGGGACATTATGCGAATAATTTCCCATCGAAGAAGTCCAAGAAGGTATCCTCAGAAGGATCGGAAGGTGAGGCATTAGCCTCTCAGTTTGAAATGGACTTTACCCTCATCACATGCATGGTGTCATCGATGATGGGTTGTGTTTGGTATCTTGACAATGGAGCTTCATTCCACATGACTGGTGATAAAAGTCTATTCAGTGCCTTGGAGGAGAAAGACCTCAAGATGCGCATAGAGATGGGTGACAACAGAAAGTATAGTGTTTTAGGAGTGGGCACGGTTACTTTTCAAAGGAAGCATGGAGCTTCTATCACCTTGATAGATGTGAAGTATGTGCCTAGACTAAAGAAGAACTTGGTATCACTAGCTATGTTGGAGGACAAAGGCTATGATGTTGTCTTCAATAAAGGAAAGGAATTCCTAAGACACATAGCCATGGGTCAGACCAAGAGGATAGGCATTTGGGTGAAGAATATTTATAAACTAGAGGTAGATGATTGTGTAACATTGAGTACGAAAGCATAATTGGTGCAAAGCCAAGACATTGGCGAGTTGTAGCATAGGTGGTTGGGCCATTTGCATCATGGGGCTTTGAAGATAATGCAGCAGATATCTATAGGACTTCCCAAAGGTAAACTTGAGCAAGTTGACACATGCAAAGGTTTTACCTTGGGGAAGTACACCAAGTCTTCCTTTCATGATCAAGAAAATCGAGCAAAGGCTATCTTAGAGCGAGCTCATACTGATGTGTGTGGTCCATTCTCAATGGCATCCACCACAAAGAAAAGGTATTATGTGATTTTCATTGATGATTATTCTCGTAAATGTTGGATTTATTTCATGCAGAAGAAGGACCAAGCCTTCACAAAGTTTTGTGAGTTCAAAGCTTTGGTCGAGAAAGAGTCAAGGAAGAATATCAAGGCCTTGAGAAGTGACAATGGTGGAGAATATGTCTCTCAATAGTTTAAGGACTTCTGTGTAGCGGAAGGAATTAAATGGGAGTTGACAGCACCTCCTAACCCATGGTAGAATGGGGTGGCCAAGAGGAAGAACAGAACTATTGTAGGGGCAACACGGGCAATGTTGCATGACCAAGGCCTACCACTTCACTTGTGGGTTGAGGCATGCAACACAACGGTCTATTTGCAGAATAGAAGCTCACATCATATACTTGGGATGAAGACACCAGAGGAAGCTTTCTCTGGTAAGAGACCAGATGTGGGTCACTTCAGGATATTTGGCTCATCGACATATTTCCATGTGATAAAGGATGCATAGAAGAAGCTTGAGCCAACAACAGAGTTGGGGATATTTGTGGGGTACATTGATACACCTCACAACTATCGGGTGCACTTTCCTACTAGTCGGAGGACAGTGGTTCGTCAAGATCTCAAGTTTGATGAATAGAAGTCCATGCGAGTTTCCCTTGAGAGGGAGCTCCAACTACAGGCTATGGAGGAACTGTTGGTTCCTAAGGAGGAGTAGCCTTAAACTGATGCGAAGCATCTGCATGCAGAGGTTCCAAGAGTGAAGACATACACTCAAGTAGAGTCTTCTAGAGATGGACAGAAGCGCACAAGAGAAGCTAACAGATTGTTGCAGGATGCTAGAGAGAATGTGGGAGCACCATCTTCTCAGCGCAGACAGAGGAGGTCACCTGAGAGGTACACTGGATACATGGCCCTTGCTTGGGAATGTGTTGAGACTGAGCCATATTCCTTTGAGGAAGCAGTGCAGCAACCAATTTGGGTTGATGCTATGGTGGAGGAGTATGACTCCATAGTTTGTAATAGTGTTTGGGACATGGTTCTGAGACCGAAGAACAAGTCAATTGTGAGTTTCCGTTGGCTTTACAAGGTAAAGCAAGCTGCTAATGATGGGAGGATCATGTTGCTGCAGTATATTTTGACAAAGGAGCAAGATGCTAACATTTTGACAAAGGCATTGTCAAAGTGTAAATTCGAGTTCCATAGAGACAAGATTAGGGTGGCAGATAATCCCTTTCTTGTTGAGAGGGAGTGTTGAAATGTGGCAACAAGAATATTCCAATTTAATTTGTCCTTGAATTAAATTGTGAATTAAAATCGGATTTAGTCTTAACAATTACTTGGAAATAATTGATTAATTCATTTTGAATTGATTAGTTGGAGAAATTCAAGTTAGAAGTCTTTCTGAAGTCATGCAAGAGTTATCCCTAAAATTTAGGAAATAAGAGTGAGTTATATTTGAGTTGTAATTAGTTAACTCAGTTTACTGAGTTAATTCCAGTTATATTAGTTCCAAACTATTTGAGGAACTAATAGAGAGTTAACAATCAGTTGATGCATGCATGCACTCAACTAGTGTACTCCAGTTAACTGAAGATTACCTCATCAAAAACTCTTTTATGTCTATTCTGAGAAAAACCCAGTTAAGTTAAATGTCAAGGATAGTGTACTATCAGTTGCATGCGTTTTCTTATAAAGAAAACTCATGCATGCAGAAGGAATCATTCCTTGAGGATTGCGCAATTTTGACAGTGTGTGAGATCAGGAGATCATCCACTTGGTAAATTGAGTTTTTCCACTTGGTTGAAGGAGATCATCCTAGAGGAACAACGCAAGGAAATAGGAGCTTGGAGGGCAAAGAGGAAGGCTTGTGAGAAGCCAAGATTACCTGTGAGCATCTGTGAGGATTATGCTTAGAGCTGGCTAGCTATGAGATCTAAGGCTTTGTATGATTCCTATGTATTTCCACCTTGTATGATAATACAGATAGTGGGATTTTTAGCTGAGGCATTCCCCAAAGTATTTCATGTCTATTGTGTGACTGATTCTTCTTCTTCTGGTTATATGTGTTCAGCTCGATCTTTAAGCTTCTGCAAATTAATAGTAGAAGTAGGTTATAATATTTTGCTTTGGTTATATTGCATTATCGGGTTAACCTACACAACAGATTTTCTACATGGTATCAGAGCTGGATTTGTATAAATTTTCTACATGGTATCAGAGTGAGATTTGTAGAGAATTTGAGAATTTCTACATACATCATAAGTCGAGAATAAATCTTCTACGGTTGCGAGCCTTTGAATTGCGATACTGCCGATTTTGAAATTTGCGAAGCAATATCGCATTGTACCTTTTCACTTTTCTTACCTTCCCTTATGTTTTTGTGTGATGTGAGATGCGAGCAGCTCGTTTATTGCCTCAAAACATAGCTACTTGTCAGGTTTTTCCTATGTAAAGACCTTTTTAATGAGTGGCAGACGTAAACATTTGTTCGTGATGTCTCGAAGGAGTGGGTCTAGGTCTTGATCGCATTTCGCAATATCTATGGTAAGTTTGCAGTACTCTTTTAAATGCTCAAAATGTGTTGCGATAAAGGTTACGATGCCATCGCAATTTCGCATTTCGCTTGTTTTGAGATAACCTTTTAAGGCGGGCTCTTAATAAATAGTGATATGTGATGCGAGACTTGTTTTCAAAGAGAAAAGATTTAGGACCTAGACTATAAAAAAATATGATGGATAAAGCATAGGGTCCTCTTTTAATCATTTTTCACTTGATTTGGTGGGTTAGCAAGGTTTTTTATAATGCTTAATCATGCAATATGTGGGAAGGAAAACATTTAGTAGTTCTTTTGAAAAAGGGGGTTTGATTGATATCTTGCTTTATTCCAAAATTAAATAAGAAAAATGCCTAAATGCTAAATTTATTTTTAGAGGTATTTTTTAAAGGGTCCCCATTTATTAATGTAATATTAACTACTACTATTAATAAATGGGGGGTTATTGAATAGCACAACAATTGGCGATTCACTTGGAAGAACCAGATATCTCTGAGAGCTTTTTGAAATTTCTAAAACTTCTAAAGTAAAGATATTTTTGAAAATAAAAATAAAAATTACATGGAATATAATGGTAAGTAATATTGCTCATTAATAATAAGACAACATCTACTTAACTATCATTCTTTTGATTATTCCTTTCTCATAAGAAAGTTGCTTTGTCTACATCAGTCATTACTTGGCTTTAAAGATAAAAACAAGGAGGCTCTTCTCAGATCACTTTTTGGTATAGTCAGAGCCTTTGCTGCCAGCAAGCGTTCATAGCCTCGACAGGGTTACCTTTTAACCAGTAATGATTCAGTATCCCACCTAGGTCAGAATGCACTTTTAAAGATAAGCTCGTTTGTATACTTTTTTCTTCTTCTTCTTCTTCTTTTGAAGTAATTCATTCTTCCTTAAAATTTTCATCTTTTATCTCTTAAAGGACAATGTCTTGTTTTTGTGACCAAAATTGACAGTGCCATTCACTTGATTTATAACTTAACTGAACAAGCTGGCTCTTGATGAGACCCCCTGTCTTTTGGTTAATATAATCTCAAGCCATTACCCTATTTTATATGCAGTATTGGTAATGTCAATTAGTTGTAATCTTATGATCATGGTAAGTCGGCTCTTGATGAGACCTCTTATCCTTTAAGTTTAAGTATACTTTAGAATTACACTCTAAAAATGAAAGCTAATTAGGTGGGGAGAATCATTGGCTCCTTAAGAGCTTCTGGATGAAAATTGTAGAGTTTTAAAGATGCTTTTCTGTAGAGAGACTTTGATTTGTTATTGATACTTTTCTTGACTAATGTAAAGGAAATATTTCTTTCTAAAGCTAAGTTTCGTCAAAGATCAAATAATTTTGGCAGAAAACAGGCAATTTTGAAGAAATAGAACTTAACTATATATTTCATATGTGAATATTATATTCATAAAAATCTTCACTTACACAAGCGAAAAGAAAAAATTAAAAAGAGAATATCACTTGTAAAGCCAAAAGTAAATGTTTTTCAACTTGCATTATTCTTTCTAAAAAAATAAACTGAAGGCAATAATATACAGTGAACAAAAGATATCATCTTCTGTGGAAAGTATTTCTTTAAAATCTGCCCATTAACAGGTAGAGATTCTCTCTTACCTGATAAATCTTGTAATAGAAAAGTTGATGGGCCTATTTGTTCCACAATCTGAAATGGGCCAAGCCACATTTGTTGGAACTTGGTATGCTTACCTTTCTCTTCGTGGGCTTTATCCCATTTCAATACTAGGTCACTGAGTTGAAAAGATTTTGAACTTATAGAATTTGAATCAAAGGAAGCTTTGACTAACTGCTAATGATGTGCATGTGTGATCTTGGCCTTTGCTCTTTCCTATTCAAGCTTAAGGATTTGTAACTATCTAACTTGCATAGATGAGGAAAGACTTTCTTCAATGAATTGAATTAAGGCTAAAGTGAGAATAGCTACATTTTTAGATAAGACGGCTTCTTTCCCATAGACCAAATTAAAAGGAGAAGTGACAATGGAGGATTTCTGAGTTATTCGATCTGCCCATAGAGCAAACATCAAAGACTTATGCCAGTTCTTCTAGTTTTGGTCAACATTTCGTTTAATAATCCTAATGAGATTCTTATTTTTGGATTCAGTTAATCCATTTCCTTGTGGATAATAATTAGCAGAGTACTTAAGCTTAAAACCTCTTCTAAGAGAAAACTCTGTCATAACATTGCCTGAAGAATAAGATGCATTATCAAACAATAAGGCAGATGGCAGGCCAAATCTGGTAATGATAAATTTATCTATGAATTCAATAATATTTTCAGAATTTGCTAGCTTGAGTGGAATTGCTTCCACCCATTTGGTGAAGTAATCAGTGGCTGTAAGGATATATCTATGCTGATTAGAAGAATGAGGGATGATCTCACATATTATGTCCAATCCCCATTGCTTGAATGGTTGGTCAATGTTGACTGGCTGTGAAGGTAATGCAGGTTTCCTCTATCTTCCAGTAGTTGTCTAACAAATTTTACATCTCCTTACATAACTATGTACATATTTGAATAATGTTGGCCAGTAAAAGCTAGCATGGAGGATTTTATGTGCAGTAGTATCTCCTCCAAAGTGACCACCATATGGTCCATCATGAAGTTCCTACAACACCTTCTTTGCTTTAGATTTTTCAAGACATCTAAGTAAAACAAAATCATTTATTCTGAACAATACATTATTAACAATTTTATATTGTCTAGCTTTTAATCTCAAGGCCCTTTTCTTTGTGTAATTCAATTGCGTTGGAGCATATCCATTTCTTAAGTAAAATATGATATCAGCATATCTTGATTCAGTGTCATTAAGGCTTACCTCATAGACTTGTACATTGTCACATGAATGTTGTAATGTTGATAGATTTGAAGCTCCTGCCAACATCTTGGAAAAACCTTGACCTTTTACAATTTTTTGCTGATCTAATTTCAATGTCATATTCTTGCAGAGCTATAACCCAATTTTCTCTTTTCTCACCTACATCCCTTTGTATTAATAGATTTCTCACTGTTGAGAATGGTACTATTACTTTGGTGTGGGTTTTGAGGAGAAAAGCTCTGAAGTGTTTTATTGATTTGAAAATAGAAAAAGCTTGTTTTTCAACGTCTGAGTAATTCAATTCAGCTCCCTACAAATTGGAGCTAAAGAAAGAGATTGGGGCTTCAACTTTTTCTTCATTTACATGTGTCAATATGTCTGCATATGATTTCTCGGAAGCGAGTATATAAAATGAAATGATTTGAAAATTTTGGTGTTGCTAAAGATGGGGCATTTATAATTGCTTGTTTGATCAAGTTAAAAGCTTCATGTTCTGAGTGTCCCCATTTAAACAAAGAATTTTTCTTTATCATGGATTGAAGAGGTAAAACAATTATTGAGAAGTCAAGGACAAATTTTTTAACAAAATTTATTTGACCTAGGAAAGATTGCATTGATTTTTTGTTATGTGGTAAAGGTATCCTAGAAATTTCTCTAATTCTATCAGGGTCAATATGAATCCCTGCTTTGGACACAATGAATCCAAGGAGCTTTCCTTCCCTTAACACAAGAAAAGACTTCTTGGGATTAAGAGAAATCCTGTACCTTTGGCAATGTTCAAAGATTTGCTTTAAATCCCTTAGATTATTACTGCGCTTTCTAGAATATATAGTTATATCATGTAAGTAGATTACTTCTGATTTGTTTACTAAACCTTTGAAGGCTATGTCCATGGCTCTCTGGAAAGTGACACTGACATTAAACAGTCCAAATGGCATCTTTTGATAAGCATAAGTGCCCCATTTTGTCCTGAATGTAGTTTTTAGCTGGTCATCTGGATGTACTAAGATCTGATTATAACCTGAGAATCCATCCAAGAAAGACATTAGTTCTGAGCCTACAACTGATTGCAATATCTGTTCCATAGGGGGCAATGGGAAATTGTCCTTTTGGAAAGCTTTATTGAGGTTGCAGAAGTCTATACCTATCCAAATATTGTGTTCTTTTTTCTGACTGGAACAAGATTGGAGACCCACCGGGAATGTCTGACAGGAAAAATAATCTTGTCTTTTAGCAGTTTCTTCAATTTAGATTTAATCTGACTTTCTAAATTAGGATGGATATTCCTTAATTTCTGCTGAATAGGTCTTTCATCAGATGTCATGGGAATAGTGTGTTGAATAATAAAGGTGTCATATGTCTTAAGATCTTCATAGTTCCATGCGAAGACATTCTTGTATCTCTTCAACAAACCTATAAAGGTTGATTTTTTGTCTGACGTAAGTCTGAGACATAGATTAATATTTTGAGGCTTTAGGTCAATCCCAAGATTAATCAATTCAAATCTCAAACTTAAAATTTGAAGTTTTGAATTGGTGGGTCATTTAAATTTGTCTTTGATGTCATATAAATCTTCCAACTTAACTGCAAATTTTGGTATAGCGTTATTGACTGTTTCTTGTTTAAGTTGGTTATCATGCTAGTCTTCATCAACTATCTGGTCATCATAAGAGCCTTCTGAAGTCAGGAAGCTTATGATATCTGGATCGTTATTAAAGACTCTCCAGTTGGTGATATTATCAGGAATAGAAGGCCTAAAAATCAATTCAATAGAAAATCGATCAGGGCCATAATCCTCTGGTGGGATAAGCTTGGAACCGACATTAGCTAGAAGATCGGCACTAGCATTTTGGAGTCTTGGAATATGGGAAATATTAAATGTTGTAAAGTGAAAGGTTAGGTCTTGGACTAATGATTGATAATGTTTCAAATGTCCTGACAAACAATGTATAGTATTTCTCACCTGTTTTATTACAATTTATGAATCTCCAAATACTTGGAGGTGTTTGATATTAAGGGAAATTTCCTTATACAAACCTTGAACTATTACTTCATATTTAGCAGTGTTGTTTGTGCAATCAAATTCAAGTCTGCATGCTAACATAGTCTTTTCCCCCTCTGGGCTAACTAATATGCAACCTGCTCCTGCTCCATCATTGGATTTAGATCCATCAAAAAATAATTTCCAAAATAAACATCTAACTACAGGTTTATCTACAAGATTTACACATTTAGAAGTGTCTATTTGGGAGCAAATTTCAACTTGAGATACAATAGAGTTTTCTAAGAAAGATGAAGTGTAAGCATTGAAATTTCCTAGAAATGATTCTACTCAGTAGTTTTCGATGATATTGTTACTGCATGCGACTGGTTCATTTTCTCCTTCTAGCTCTGTGACTATATACTTTTGATGTTTCTCATGATCAACCCTTATTTTATTTCGCTTGCCATTATAGGGAAGCCAAATGTGAAACCACTCAGTTGCAAAATAACCATGAAGTTTTTTGACCAGTCTCTACTAAGGATTAAGCCATAGAACTCAGGAATACCAGCTACAAGTATGTCAATGACTTGACAAACTTTAGGATTTGATGAAAGTCTGATGGTTACTTGACAAACTTTAGGATTTGATGAAAGTCTGATGGTTACTTGACAAACTTTAGGATTTGATGAAAGTCTGATGGTTACTTGGTTAAGTTCCCCAACAACTTCGACTTGAGAATGATCTAATTGTACTATACGTACAACAAATTTCTAAGGCTGAACATTCAACTTTGCATAAATTGTTCTAGGTAAGATGTTAGATGAAGCTCCTGAATCAACTAAACAGTTGTGTAAATTCTTATTAAAGACTTCAAAAGTAAGGAGAAATGGAGGAGTATGAGATTTAGATATTCCTCCAATTAGAGTGATGCTAGTTGGATCAATATTATTTAAAGAGGTGTTATACAACATTTTGTCACTGTCCATGTACTCCCCGTTCCTTGATCCTGGAGGACCTCTATAGTGAACCCCACATGCATTGCCTTCATGGAGAAACTCCCATTATGTCCCTCTTCATGAGTAGATCATTTCCCTTTTGCACCATTTCCCCTGAAACTTATTTTTTGCCCAATTTACAAGACTGGCGCTAATGACCTTTGTCTTCCCCGTGCCGATGTGTAGAGATTAGCACTATTCCCTACACCGATCGGTGTGACTGAGCTGTGTTCTAGTCGTGCCAGTCCTATTATGGAATTTTTTTTAAACTAGAGCTAAAGATTCCATCTCTAGAAGCTCTATAATGGAAGTCTGGTGAATGGTTTGGCCGAATGGGATCGAGGATGACAGTTTGGGATCCTTTCCCCTATAATGATGGAACTACCTCAAGAGATAAGTCCTTCTCCCATGAGAAGATGATCCATCTCCCATCCATATTTCTTGTATAAACCTCCCTTCTTCCCAAGCACAAATAAGTGACTAGTGTGAAAATCAAAGTTAGAGTTCTGGCTAAGTGTAAATATACTATACAAGCAAGCTATTACTAGTTGTAGCCATCTAGTTGTGTGAGGGAGAAGTGTGTTGGTTTGGAGTGAAGCCTAAAGGGAAGAGTCTTTAAACTATTTTTGTTTGAATCCATCATGAAGTGCTAGCAGAAGTGTGTGGGAACTTGATCTTGTCATAGGAAGACTACGACGTCAAGATGAATGATTGTAATCTCTCTTTGATATTAATATATGCAACTATCGATTTATTTCCTACATGTTTTGTAATATTACATATTCGTGTCTTAATGCTTCTTGACTCATTAAGTAGGTTGAATTGTAATTTGTCTATTATTATGTTTGTGTGTTGTTGTTGTTTACTTGTTTCAGGAGCTTGAAGAAGGAAGTGAGAGATTGTTGGAGAAAGCAAGTGAAGACATCATCAAACAGGGTAAGCGACCAAGAGGTGGGCCCTATTGATTGATTCTAATCTAAGGAAATATTCCATAGAATGTATCTGTTGTGGCTAGACCCATTATTAGGCTAGAGGAATTCATTCGTGTCCGCACTTATAATTTTACTTCACCACAAATTGGTGTCTCCACTAGGGAGATCCCATCCTTTTTTTTGTTTTGGATTTCATGATTTCGTGAGAACTTTGCTAGTTTCACATTTTCCCTTTTGTTCTGTTTCTTTTCTCCTGCTTACTGACCTAAGTATAAAATCCATAGTAGCAGATCTGGTCCTTGTTTTGAATTTTTTTTTTTTTCATAGTTTCGTCAGACAGCACATTTAATCAGCTGAGAGTCATGCTAATTAGCGTGAATTGCAGAGGAACAGTCATGCCAACCCACCTCTAGTGCTTGTTGTCAGTTAGGCAGTTGCGTTGATCCATGTAAGTGAAGATTAGGGCTAGACCCCAATCTTGGCCAATGTGTTCTACTCTTGTGTTTTTTACCCTATGAGCCTTTTTTACTATTTTCTCCTTGATTAGAAAGCTAATTTTCGTTTGGTTTTGCTTGCTTATAGGCTTGTCATCTTGTTGTTTGATTGATCGAGTCATTGAATGGACAACGACACTAGTACATATAGCTAGTCATCCATTCAGCAGCTTGTGAACTCATCGAGTGCAGTTGTGGGTGTGTTTTATCCTTGAATTTTTTTTTGGTCCCTCTTACGACTTTGACCTCTTTTTGCACAAGTTTGAAAGAGTTTTGTTTACTAGTTTGAACGTCTTTTTCCGGAATAGATTACATTGTCGATCTTATGTTTGGCAAAGTCGGTGTTTCATCGATCTGAATGAACTTCTCTTTTTAGTTTTCATCTACTTGAAGAGCTCATAGTCTCGAAAAAGAAATTCATTGAAAGATTCTATGCGAAAAGTTTGTTTCATTGTTTCATGAGAAAGTGTGAAATTATAGCTTGTTGCATCATTATGATTTGCGTCTCTTAAAAACTAGAATTGAATCGGTATTTGAAACGGAAGAGAATTTTTTTTTCATTTCAGAAGGACTAATAGATAAGTGCTTGTCAGGAAATTAGGAATTGGAATACATTTTTCATTAGTTTATTTTTCAAAAAATTGTAGTGAAAAATCATTTAGCTTTTAGTTTCTTGATTGTTTGCACTTTATTGAGTAGTTTCTACCCTCTCTAGTGTAGGAATTTCATCGAATTGAAAGGGTCTTGTCCCATTTAGTTGCATTTTAGGTTTTTTGAGTAGCATCGCTAAGACCTAAAAACTGAAACTTAACCCAAGATCAACCCTAAAATGAATTCAATTTACCTAAGGTGCATTTGACATTATGTTGGGCATGGAAGCCCCCCAAGGCATGTTTTGGGGCTTAAAGCCCAATTTTTGACCAAGTCCTTTCACCAAGTTCCATTGTCGGGACCAGGATCTGCATAGAGATGTCTGATGTCATATCACTGGAATCCAACAAAGAAAGGGATTGAAGATTGGTTGGATAGGAAGATTCATGAGTTCGCAGCGCAGGAGAACAGGAATCTGTGACTATCAAAACAAGAGTGGTTAGACTGCTACTTATACACAGAGATCCACGAAATTTTCTTTGCATCTTTCCCTATCAAGCTATACGAGTGGATCGCAAAGCTAGCAAATAGCCAAGGAAGGTGCAAGCTCGACAAACCTGTTGTGTGGACTCCAGAATTAGTCCGTAGATTGGAAGCTTCCAAGGATAAGATTGTGCATGTTGTTTATCAATGGCTCGATTGAATTATAGGAGGATTTATCACTGAGTTCGCGGTAGATACTTCAGTCAGCTATAGTGAGGCAAAGTGATGCTTCCTTAAAGGACTGCGAGGTAAGTAGATTAAGTCTTTGAACACGGATTAAAATTCTACTATGTGAAAAGCGGGTCATGCAGATAAATTGATGTTTGCGGCTACGCGAAGTGGGAGAATATGAAAAAACAAAGGTAGTAAAGAACTAGAGGCTAGCCCCTTGATTTCACCTTCGTGAGGGGACGAGGAAGAGCTCATGAAGGTCTCACCAAGAAGTTTGATCAATTTGATAAGGCAGAGGATTCTGCACATACCACACCCACCCACACCGCCTCCAGTTTCACCATCTTGACCCCCATCTTCACCCATACCACCTCCGCCACCACCACGAGTCAGTATGGCGAGCGCGATAAAGTTGCGAGTGTTCAAAAGAGTAGGAAATGAAGATCCGGACCAGTTTTGGTTCGTAATAAAAGTTGTATGGGAAGCGTAGGGAGTCACAGATGACAATATAAGGAAAGCAATGTTAGTCAATGCTCTGCAGGATCGTGCATTGACCTAGTACATTAAGCATTCCAATGACAATGTGAATGCGGGGGTTGTGGTATCCAAACTGTGCTAAACAAAGAATTTAGCAGGACGAAGTCAGAGGCGTAGTCGATCATTGGGTTCAAGGAAATCACAATGCTACCAGGCAAGACCACTTGGGAGTTGGATAAGAGACTGAAGTGCACAATTCGCGAAGCTAACATGACATTGACGGATGGACAACACTGCAAATGGTTTGTAGCATCATTAACGCCGCATTTAAGGAACGCACTGTCACAACAGAGGCTAACAACTTAGGCCAAGGCCTTGGAGGTTACGATGAGATTGAACAAGACCCCGATACAGTATCCCAACCTGGGGGTTCAACAAATTCACGTGCAGTTGAAAAACTTGTGCCTTGAGATGTAGAGTCTAAAACAAGATAGGACAGCTCGCCCAGAAGTGCATGATGAGGTATGGTGCGTAAAATGCAAGGGTCAGGAACATGATAAGGACCACTGCCAAGTGTTCACGAAATACCTCATGGGAGGAGGAACAATTCCATTGAGATCGGAGGCACAAGCAGGATCGAGTGCGATGCCTGGATTATGGTGCGCGATTTGTCAAATAGGAGGAAAGCATGGTACTAATAATTTCCATTTACTACAGAAGTACATGTAGAATTCACAGCAGTTGTTCTATAATTTTTGTAGATTAGTGGGGCATGATCAGTGCACCTGTAGAAGTTATGATTTGATGATGGATCAGACTCCTACTTATAGAGTTCAGGCTGAAACGTGGCCCCTTGACTAGAACGCAGGGATGGCGCAAATCGGATTCCAGGGGCACGAACAAGGCTGAGGTGGAGGAGGGCCTAGAAGCGGTCGCGGACAGTTGATATGTTACAATTGCGGAGGGCCAAGACATTATGCCTGCGATTGTACGAATCCAATGCAGCCACCATGCTTGTATTGTACATTGTTTGATCATGAGATGGAGGATTGTCCCACATTGATAGCAAGGTTGCGTGATAAAGGAGCACTCCAACCTCCCCTGACTCAGAACCTGCAAATGATGAGGTCTGAGCCATGAGGAAGACTCTGATGTGAGTATTGTGCTCCGAAGTGGAATTACAATAGGGGATGACAAGGGAAAGAAACCTGAATAAAGTACTTGGGTTCACAAGGCTCCAACAAAAGAACCAGAGTTTGATTTGGAGCACGCTAAGGAAACCTTCATGGAAGCCAAGAAGAGCATCACTAATGCCTCCACTTAAGGAAGCAAAGGCAGACCAGAGCCAGAAATGGACCCATCGATGCTCACAACATTCTTGGAAACATGCATGAAGCTGTTGCATGATAGCAAGGTTGTAAAGGGGATGCAGGAACTCATAAATAGATGCACTGGGACCACACCAGGAGAACTATGCATAGTCCGAAAGCTCGGAAAGAACACGACGCAGAAGGGAAGGGAAATGAGATTGACTGAGCAGATTGGAGAATATGAGATGGACCAAGTGATTATGGATCTAGGATTGGACGTGAACGTTCTACCGAAGAAGACATGGGAGCACATGGGAAGGCCTATGCTGCAATGGTCTCCTATCCAACTGTGAATGGAAAACCAAAAAAATACCCTACCTATGGGAAGATTGTAGGGAATCATAGTGGATATCGAAGGAGAAATTGCGCTAGCAGATTTCGAAGTGATAGAGATTGTTGATGACAGTAGTCCCTACCCTGCGCTATTAGGAATAGATTGGGCCACTGACATGAATGGGATGATAAATCTGAAGAAGCACAAGATGATATTTGAGAAAAATTCTCTGCACATAGTTGTACCTTTGGACCTTGTAGAAGGATCACAATACACAGAGCTAATGCACGACTATGAAAGTGACGATGACTTGGACTGTATCTACAAGATAACCACGCAATAGAAAAACTGGGTAAACCCAACCGCCGATGGACAAATATCATGGGAGCGCGAAAGCTCCTGCAGCTCAGATTCTAATGAGGATATAGAACAATGGCAGAACTGGTTACACGAGGTCACCATGCTAAATTGTAACATGATGATGAGATCGTTGTGCTACATATCAATGGAGGTAAGGGATCTACCTATGTATGATCAGTTAAGTGAGGTGGATGACTTCCTAAAAAGATTTGAAAGAGAGGTGCTGAAATAGCAATGTTTCGAAGCTTTGAAATGGGTACTGCACGCTACGCCTGTGAGGTGGTGGGGTACGCACCAAAGAAGCTTTGAGGACTGGCGCGAATATAGAAGGTTGATGAGCATGCAATTTGGGAAGCCTGAGATGCGATTAACAGACAATATTGCCGGATGAGACGGTCCACATGCCCACCTGTTGAAATGGATGTAGGCATATGATACAAAACCTATGCAGATTCACACAATCTTTGCATTAGGAGACACGGTCAGTAAGCATGTGCAGGCAAGGCAATGGCACAAACAATCCCTCTGGTTGGAACCACGAAGTATGGAAGGACCAAGTGCGTAGAAGGCTATCCATGCAGAAGCCTTTAACGAAGTATGTGAAGCACTGAACAAGGTCCACAATGTGCAGTGGACTAATTGGGACCTACGCGTACCAGTGGTTCTATGGGCTTATAGGACCGTGTGCAAGAAACTGACAGTGCAGGCACCTTCGAGGTTGGAGTATGAAGCAAATATTGTAATCCCCATATAGCATGAAATTCCTAGTCCACGCATGGCAGAACCAACAGATACAACGATTCGTAGAGCCTTGAAAGAAGGGATCGCACAACCGAATGAAGCAGAACGCTTGGGACCTAAGGAAGAAACCCAACAAGGTAATTTTAGGCTCCAAGAACTTGGGAAACATAGGGTGCGGTTAAGGGAGAAAAGCGCTCCGCTGGAAGCAGAAGCCAAGAAACTGGAGGATGGGATCAAGAAGGATTTTCTCGATAAGAAGACCATGGTGATAAAACAAGGTGTGCATGATCACGCTAAAAAATTTGGGGACTATCACTACGAATTGATCAGTCTGATGCCTTGGCTTGGACCTCATATTACTACACGAATCAACCATGGTGGCGCGCTATAGATGATAAAGTGCGCAATTCCGCCAGTAATAATAAAAGGTGGGTATTTTCTAGGAAAAGTGATCAATGAGTGGATGAAACCATATATAGGTGGTGCGGCCACCTAACTTTCCATGGGAAGTACAGTCTTAGTGCTCTAGGCAGTTGAAAGGAGGCGCGGGACTATAAACTACTCTGCCCAGGAGCTGCGCGATGTTGGAGCTGCACGCAAAAGTAAAGTGTCACAAGGTCTGCGACCGCGCAAGAGGGGCGGCGCTACCACATGGGTTGGCCAGAAAGTGATCATTGGAGTCACTATTCACGATGTGATGCTCAAATTGAAACCAAATGGAGTGGGCGACAGACATTTAAGACGTGATTTATGGGAAAGATTTGGAAAAATCTGCTGCCAAGGGAGCATTAATGAACCGGATTTGGGGGGAACAGTCGAATTCATATTCAAAAGGCGCTATAAATTACAAAGGGTTGCCCAGTAAACAACACTTTGTCATTTGTGAATTGACATGTTGTATACCCCCACATATTCTTAGCAGAGCCCTGTTTGACCTGTGCAGAGTGTTGACTGAGCCCCTGATTACGCGAATGATATAATTCTGGATGGACACAATGACAACATCTAAGGAAGTTATGGAGATTGCAGAGATGACCGATCAAGAGGCCGCGCAGGCCCTTACTATGGGGGATGCCCCTAAAGGTGTTGGGATTGTGGTGGAAATCCCTTAATCTCCATGCACGTCAAGGCTAAATGATTTGAAATGGGGACCTAAAGGCTTCTTGTCATGCTTACAAGAACCTTTCCCACTCCAAAGCTTATATATTGCCAAGATCTAGGCTTATATTGACAAATGCAAAATTAAAAGAACTTGAAGTAGGTGTATGCTTGTGTTTGCCTTTAACTGTTAAGCGCTTTAAGTTGATTTGCTTAAACTGATTTAAAAACATATAACAACAAATAATGCAAATAATAACCAACACACATAACAGCAATATAATTAGGAGTTCACCCAAACCTCTTGGGCTACATCTTTGTGAGCTCTAATCAACTCAACTAGGCTCTTTGGGATTATGGCTTAATTTCTTTTACAAGTTCCACACTCAACTCCATAGGTTTACAACTGAACTCATGGGCTTAAAATGCCATCTTTATCCCTGGCTATTTGGCTCTCTGGCTCTCAGCTCTTGGCTCTCAGCACTAGCTCTCAGCTCTGGCTCTTGGCTCTTGGCTCTTGGCTCTTGGCTCTAGCTCTCAGCTCTTGGCTCTCAGCTCTTGGCTCTTGGCTCTTTGTAAGGAGAATAAATGCCTCCAACCTCTGGTGGCTTCTCTCTATTCTCCTCTCACTAGCTCGGATTATTACAATGTGTGAGCTCCCTATGAATCTCTACAATAATGGGATTTATTCCTGAGATGGCTTGAACTCCTTGAGTCCATAAGAATAATGCCTCCATACCCCCTGGACAGTTACCAAAACCTCTTTGGTTCCCAAAAATGCCTTCCTCTGGGTTGGACCCTTCTTTCAATCTCTTCGCCTCCTTCTGCGTTTTTTTATTTGTGTTTTCATGACACATTCAGTTACATCATTTTCTTATGGCAGGTAGCAATGATGTTTGAAATAGAAAACAGCTTGGGAAAAAAGGACTGGAAAGCATGGGCAAAACCCTTTCAATGGAGCTAAAATCCCCAAAACATAGCATTTTACCAAATACATAGGAATACATGGCAAAACATAGAAAACCTAAGTATGAACCTTAGCTAGATCTCAAAAGGAAACTACACCCGCATCTATAGAATCATCAAGTTCACGCACATCGCAAATAGCGTGTCGCATGGTCTATTGTTCCCCTTTGCTCTATTGCACTCCGATCTCCAATCACTCCGATCGGCACTGTTGGCTATTGGCGCATGGGCCCATCGCTTATCGGAATATCATGTATTGCATGTTCTAAAGACCTAAGGTCCATTCCTTTTCCGATGGAGTATTGTGATGCCATATATCGAAAATCGCAAATCACAATCGCTTATGGCCCAAGGTCCATTCCTTTGAACTTGACTCATTGCGATGTGACTTAATCTAGTCTATTGATTTTCCTTTTAATCCGATAGTTCGTACTAAACCTGAAACATCAAGTAGTCCACTCAATCTCCACCGTTGATCCACAATCTCCAATCCAACGGCTGACAGCCATTTCAGGTGGCCCACTTGCATGGAGATTACCCACCCAAAAAAGCAGTTTTCTCTCTCCTGCGACGTGCTACGTGTCATTTGGTGTATGGAATCGGGTGAAGCCCTTCCAATACCACTTACCACTTGAAGCCTACCCGAAATACCATCTACCACGAAACTAAATTCCTTCACTGTTTTGTTCAATAATCCTTCAGGTTCGATTCATCACATTTCTCTTAAGGCCACAATCCAAACACACCGCTAGCTTTTCTCAAATGCGATAAAAATGGATGATTTCTCCATTGTTTTTCTCCCGTCCATTGATCTTTCGGATCCAACGGCCCTTGAGCATTAATGTTGCATTTCTTTGACGGGCTTATGTTTCAACGCAGTTTCCCTATCATACTTCGATTTAAAATATTTTCGAAGACTTGGAAGGTTTATTCAAGATCCATTTTGGATCACGCCTCCCCATTGGGAATCTTTTGGACCCAAAAAGACTGATATATTGATTTGAATAGTAGATGAGAGTAACAACACCCTCTTCTTTCAGCCTCCATACACTTGCCTTGCATAGTGCCTCCGAACCAAAGCCTTTGAACATTTCCTTCCTAGATGTGCTGGTCCTCTGGTTAAGAACTGTCTTCCTCCTTAACTTCATGCAAAACTCCTGCTGAGAAGGTTACAAAAGGTAGTTTGAACTTCTCTTCCTTGATCATTGATCCAAGGTGGCTCAAACAAATGTGAAGTTACATCTTCTTCACAAAAATTTACATTTGTATCTGTTTGACATATTGTCACAACAGCTGTTAACAACAACAGAATTATAGACAACAACTGGATGGCCTAAACTCTTGCTTCATCAAAAGAAATAGATTTCACATCTTGTCAACACCTCCATGTCTTTACATCTGCACACAAATGATTAACTAGATAACAAGCCAACAAAACATGCCTTTAAAATAATTGACCCTTCAAGTCAAGCATGTAGAAAAAGAAATTTAGGATTATTTTTCAAAGATGAAACACTTCATCATTATCTCCATCTTGGAGACCAAATCAACTTTTTCCAAGTCAACATTAACATTACATGCATGCTTAAAAACAAAGAAATCAACCCTTAAAGTTAATTACACACACATGTTCAAATACAAGGAAATCATCAACATCCCTGTGTTCATGCACATCATTCTCATGCATGCATTTTATCCCTCAAATTTTGCTTAAGTACACTGTACTTTCGAAGCTGAAATGAACATAATGTTGCAGCAATAAAGTGAGTCTCCTACTCAACTTTTCCATTCACCTTCTTGATAAAACCCTGCAACTTGCATTCCATTAACAAAGAAATGCAAATAGATGCATTATATCAATAGACATGCCATCTTAATTAGATACGAACTCTAACGATTTCTTACCAATCCATTTCAAAGGTCCTTCCTTTGTCTGCACTTCAACAGCAACATGTGAATCATCTTGAAACACATCATTTATGGAAACTTCCTTTCCATTCTTTCCATTCTCTCTTTCCACCTTCTTCAAGTTTTGTGGAAGTGTTGCGGAGGTAAATCCCCTCTGCGGACAGAGGCAATCCCACTAGCCCCACAGGGGTCTAGCAACAATCATACACGCTGCATGCAAGTTCCTAATTGTACAATTTAAAAGTCGATCAGAAAGACCAACCTGAGATCCAACGCTGTTTGCTGTGGGAGAAGTGTCGCTCCTGTCCTCTAGCTATGGCCGGTCACTATCCTTGCGCTCCACGCATGGACACCTGCACAAATGAAGAACAGCCCAAAACAAGCGTAAAATCCAATATCATACAATTATATATCAGTCAAGCAGGATATAATTCAAATATCACCAGTAGAACATGTGAATGGAACCATAATAACAGTCGCTTATCATTCAATAGAAAAGAGAGAAGAATTACAACCACTTAAGGCTTGACGCTGCAAATCTCCTCCAACTGGGTCAGCAGTCTAACATGTCTTGCAAAGTCACTTTCTCTCTCAACAATCCGGCAGCATAACCTCTCTTTCAGCTCTTACTATCACTACTCACTATTATCACTCTCACTAACTTGTTAACTAGCCTGTTCAATGTGGGGAGACAGGCATTTGTAGATGGAGGAGAAGAGATATGCGTTGTATGTGGACACCTTCTGAGATTTTGGCATTGTCCCAAAATAACCATTGAGCTGGGTTGTCTTGGATAGAAAAGACGACACCCGACTGCTTTTACGGCATTTTTCCTCAGGGAACTGGGTGAGTTATTGAGGAAAAAACATTCCAGTGCGCGCTGGCCAAAAATCATGCCCAAATTGTGTGGCGCGGGCTGTGCTCTATGAAAGAGCGTCTATGGGCGCGGCCTCTTTGTAGGAACTGAGCCATGGGCGCGGGTTAGACACTGTGGACCCGCACTAATGAAAAAGGGGTATTTTCCAAGGTTAATCTTCAAAGGGTGTCTTCAGGGATATTGAAATTCATACTCAAGAGACCTCAATGCAAGTGTTTTCAAGTTGTGTCACTGGTCACAGGTCCGTAGATGTGTCCTCCAATGTGTGACAGCGGGGGGGTAACAAGGACGGTGACCAACGGTGACAAATTACTGCGTAACAGATGCCCCCTAAAGCATGAGCCTCGAGAAAGAGAGAGAGGTGAAGTGCTTTACAAGATCATATCCAACTACCGCCGAGAATCTGCATGGAGACTTACAGTATGATAGTTGAAATACATGATGTATGCGGTATGGGCGCAACCATCCATTGACAAAGTACATAATAATCAAGATCCGTAGTATGGACGCAGCCATCTAGTTGGGATCGATGAATAGACTCAGGTATGGTCGCAGCCATCCAGTGAAAGAGTCATGTATCAAAATCACGCCTGAATTACAACAGACTCAATCCAGGGTCTTGCGCTCCATCTCGACCCGAACACAAGTACAAGTCCAAGCATGTGAACATGTAAGCTGAAGTCGAACATGCTTGGACATCGTCTGATTACCAATCAATAATGAAAACTGTTAACAGACGCGAGAGGTACCACCAATAATGACAATGGCCCTCAAGGTACTATAGGTACAGTCTACGGCGTGTGAATGCATGAGCCGACGTCGAACACCCGTAGAGTTATCCGATCGGAGGCCAATGATGAAAACCTCGCGTCGAATACGAAGAACCTTCCATTGAGGCATGCAGGCTCCAAGGTACCGGAAGGGAGTCTCTAGGCCACTTTCCTGGATAATGAGCTGAAGTCGACAAGAAGTGGTCTTTGTCGAAGGCGGGCCATAATGTTTCCCACATCATCGATGTGAGACGGGGAGATACAATGTTGTGAAATGAGATTTATGAACTATCAAGTGGAGGCGGTTTCTTGCAGAGGTCAACTTCTCTTGAACATATTGACGACACGACAGTGAAGTTGGCAGTATTTGACATCACTAGATCAGAGGTCACGATGATGAGGTAGTGAGCAGATGAGAGGTCAAATAGGATCACCCAAACCCACGGAGGCAAGTGAAAGGCCAAATCAGATATCCCCACCCTGACGCGAAAGTAGAGGAGTGCCATGTTCAAGAGCGACATACTGCCGACACGACTTATGATTATGGTTCCAAAATTTTCTTTTTTCCCCCACCATTTCTGGCGAGTACCCCGATTATTTTTAACAAGCTTGATGGGGATAGCATATGCTTGTAGTATAAGTTCGACCTTCGGTCGAATCCAACCTAGTAAGATTTTAACGAGCCCTAGGGAGGAGAAGCTCAAGTCTCATCATAATGACGAGTCCACTGTCGTCAGGGTTTAACGAGTCGACATAGGTAAAACTTGGAGTCTTTTTCATGTTTAGAGAGTTTGAAAAAGACACGGAAAAGAAAGCTCTAGAGGTCCTTTTTCGTAAAGTTGTGTCTCTCGGGTCCGAAAAAGTTTAAAATGATACCCGAAAGAACCACCTGATCATTACGACCGAGGAGTACTTTTCATGGGTAGTGACTCTGATCTGAAAAAGTAAAAAGGGATCAAAATCACATCGTTTCGCAACCATTAACGAGAACGAGTTTGAAACGACAAAAACCCGGTAATCTTTTAGTGTTTAAACAGTCGATAAAAGAACTTAAAACGACCACCTCTTGGTAACTGTTTAACGAGCCAAGAGGGACAACTCGGCAATCTTTTCCGCTTTAAAAGGTCAGGAAAAGAGCTGAAAGCGGACCATGAGGTAACATTTTCTTGTGTTTTTCCGAGCTTGAAAAAGTCAAAAAGACGCTCGTTAGAACTGCACCAAGCCCTGTTATCATTCGATCAACAGTGGAAAGTCTATTTCTACACAAAAATACACCTAAAAAGACATTTCTAAGGTATTTTTGGGCTAAAATAGTGCTATAAATAGTAAAAAGTAAAAAACAAATTTACTTTTTACCTTTTACCCTATAAGTTCACTGTTGGAGGGTTTTCAGTGCGAAATTCATCTGCTGATTGCGACCAATCCAGGACACAGCTCGAGTCGCCGTCTGTAACAGGTAAGAGGCCTCATCCTCAGCTTCATTTCCATTCTATTTTTACTGATTTTTATCCACATTTTAGGCCTCTGCAAGAGGATTTGAAAAATTTTAGGTCTGCGCCATTGGCGCGGGATTCCGGCACGGGATCGCGCCAATGGCGGAAATTTAATACAGAGGCCGCGCCATTAGCGCGACTGTTTTAGAAACAGTCGCGCCATTGGCGCGAACTCAATTTGTATTAAATTGGACCATTAGAATCTCAAATTTCCCTCAAATTATACTTCAATATTTATCTAATAATTGAAAACGGTTCTTTGTTTGCAGGATTTTGCCCAAAATGGTGGTCGAATGGAAAGAACGAGAGCACAACGAAGTTGATGCCCTAGCTTTGGAGGACGATGACTGTATGAATGCCTTGAGAGACTGTGGGATCAAGAAGTTTTTCCATACCTCCTATCTACGCGCACAACCTGAGCTTCTGCGCTTCATAGTAGATGCTTGGGATGTAGAGGATCAGGTTTTCCGCCTGAAGGACCAGACATTGGAACTGGATGTCTCCGATGTCTACTTCATCACGGGTTTATCATGGCGGGGCGCGCGTCCTATTTTGACAGGCAGCCGACCTTCTGCAGAGAAGATCGAGGAGGTGAAGGAAAGAATATGCCCTAATGCACGTTTTGGTGTGAACAGCAGGAAGGTAGACATTAACATGGTTCTCAGTCTGGTTCTGCGCGTTATCTTGTTCACTATTACCCGAGCAGCAGGTGTGCAGGCACCTCATGAGGCCAGCAAGAATCACTTGTTGTTGGCCACCGAGTGTCTCCATCCGACCGTGTTTGATTGGGCTTCAGCAGTGACGTCCAATATCAAACGATAGCTTACCAAGTGTAAGCGAGATGGGAACAAGCAGTTCGGGTACGGGTCAATCATTGTGACCTTCTTCTTGGAGCGGCTGCCGATTTTTCGGATACCTGGAGGGATAGTAGCAGATCCAGTGCTGAGGTTGCATCGGTGGGCAGAGCTCATGCCCAGAGGAGGAGGGGGCAAACAGATGTCTTGGAAGCCCGAGTTCTTCATCTGGCTCCGGTATCAGATGATAGTTGTTGAGGACTGGCCCTATGCGGGCACGGATTTTACCGGAGATCCCGATCTCCCTTTACCCGACGGAGAGGATTGGGATGAGGAGCTGGGTAAGGAATCTATATTTTTGATGTTTTATATATTTGATTTTTTTTTGTTAATACATGTCTATTTTCTAACAGCGTCTATATGTGTATACAGATGTTGGCGCAGAGCGACCAACTGACGTGCCCCATAATGTGCGCAGAGCGCAACCCGCAGTAGACCCTCAGGTAGAGGGTGAGGATGATCTTGTGCAGAACCTTGAGGCACTAACTCGAGGTATCCCGGACTATGGTAGGTTAGTAGATGTGCCTAGAGCTTATCAGAGGCATACGGTGGGGGTATCTACTCGTGTGCACCGTCTGTTGAGACGTTTGGTGCCGGCAGTGACATGCTACCATGAGCATAACCGTGCCTAGATATCTAGGTTTCATTTTTGTACATTTTGAGGAGTACGGTGTCAGCGGCTGTATAGACTTTGACATGTATTATTTTTATAACGCGTGGGGTGCGAATACTTTGACTCACATATATATATATATATATACATATGAATTTTTTTGGATGGATCTTGTACACATGATGATGTTTTAATCATGTTACGCAAGTGTAGCAGTTGCATAACATGTGACCCATGTATTTTTGTATGTTTATATGCTTATGTTTTGTTCCTAAATGGATCTTATACATGTGAATGTGTTTTATATGTTATGCGACTTTTGGACACATATGTAATCTAATGTATCTAGCGCATAACAAACGACCCGTTGGAACGTGTATACACGCACATATTTTATTCTTTATACAAGATTTTATTTTTATACAAGCTTAAAAACATGTGGCATTCATGCAAACTATGCTTGATGGAAAGTGAAAACGGGCGTGCCCCCAAACATCGTGTACCTGAGTGATGTATCAATCCGAGGTATATGCCCCCCAAGCTTTAATCCATTGAAAATGGGTTGAAGGTTGAGTAAAGGGTTGTGCGGTCAAAAAACACGAACGCCCGGTTCATTGTTTTAACGAGGTTGACATAATAGATATGAACTATCCTCGATTATACATTGTTTCATTATTTTAACGAGGTTGAGACATTAAGAAAACTATCCTCGATTCTTGTTTCATTATTTTAGCGAGCTTGACACAAGATGAAGAACTATGCTCGAGAGAATGCCAATCCCTGTTTGTGCATTAGTCTTTGGAGTGAATCAAAGTTTGATGCACAAACAGGGGTTTGCATCCTTCATCTGACTCAATTTCATTTTTTAAGGAGCTTGACATTGAAAAATGAACTATGCTCCGATAGATCATGTTTCATTTTTTTAACGAGGTTGCCACAAGATCAAAACCATCCTCGATTATCCTTATTTCATTTTTGGAGGAGCTTGAGATAGGAAAAACTATGCTCCGACCAATCATGATCATAGAGAAGAGGAAGCTGGGGCTTCCTAAAGTGGCGCTCTCGATGGGAGATCAAAGCCGTGTAGACGGGAATCTAATGCCCCCAAAGCACTGTTGGCCATATGGGTAGTGCTAGGTGGAGACGGGGGAGAGGTACCCGCATAGTTGACCTGCGAAGAGGCAGGGGCAACTGAAGGAGGAGGACCGGAAGGGGGTGACCATGGTAGAGGGGGGCTAAAGAATGACAACTGGTCAATAGTGACAATCTGTCCGTTATGTGGAAAGCAGATTACGCGGAAAAGCGAGGAAACGATAGCCCCCATGGCATAGATGTAGTCACGACCAAGG
>APFE031089506.1:0-11665 GCA_000404065.3 Pinus taeda | reverse complement strand
ATGATATGTATCTAGAGAAGGATAGCTCTTATTTGGTTTGTTTGTCATTAGAGAGTCTTAGACTCCTAGGAAGGTTAGATTTGCCCGCAAGTATAACTCATTCCGCGTGACAGACATACAAGGAATTATCAACCTCTCCTTGTTGTCATTTTAGTTGTTAGTATTTACTTCTACTTGTGGATTTGTTGGAAGCATTGAGTGTAGTTAAAACACAGATTGAGAGAAGGATTAGACCCCCTGCCCATAGTCCATTTTCTCAGTCCTAGTTTCCCTTTGGCCGATGCCTACTAAATAATCTTTAGGTGGTAAGAACTATGTCGGTTAATTTTTCTTTAGTTGCATGGATTTTTCTTCATGTGGTTTTTTTTACTTAGGAAAATAGAGCTTGTAAGGTGCAAACCTCGTTTCTGGATTTTATCTTTTTAGAGGCATGGTATCTAATGATTTTAGGGACGAACATTTTCTATTGTTTTGTGTGGGAGGTATCAATTTCCTTTATTTTTCTCAATGGTCAATTGGTTTCATAGGAAGAAGGTTTTTATTATCCTTTTAAAATTTACAAGATTACACATTAACATTGACAAGCTTCTTCTCTTAAGAGTGAAGGATCTTCTCTTGGAGGGGATCGATTTGGAAAAATTACCATAGTCTAGCAATATTATGAAGGGAGCACAAAGCAATCTCCATAAAGGTCCTTGTTCTATTAGAGCTGGAGAGTTCATTGTCTGTGGTTAGTGGTCTATGATATGTGGTTTGTGATCTAGGGTCTTGCCTTCCTTCCTAGTTTGTGAGGTGTCTCGTATCCTTCTATTGGTTTGTTTCTATAGCCTATCAATATACTCACTCATGTAAGGGTTCTCCCACTCGTGCCTCTTATGGGAGCTCAAAGGCCCAAGCCAATGCCCAACCCTTAGCTTATCTTTTCCATTCGTGCACCCCCTAGAAATTTAATAGGAGCTTCGGGAGGTTGAGGAGGGTGTATCCATCCACAGGGAATGTCACTCATATTCAAAATTGTTAGCTATGGTTTTTGATTGGGTTCCAAATATTGGCCACACCTGAGGATGCGATAATTAAGAATAAAAGAGCTTCCATTGGCCAACACCATATTATTGTTATTTGAATTTAATGCCTAAGGAGATGCTAAATAATAGAATTTTGATTATTGGCCTTACTAATGCTAGATGTCTTCCTGAGGTATTTGTTTTCAAAGAACTTGTTTGGTAGGGTTCCCGTCAGTTCAACCCTAAGACTGGAACTACCAAATCTCTTTATGATCTGAAATTATCATAAATTAAAACTGATGTAGAAGTGATTAGCCATTTATGATTTGAATGTTAACTGAAAGTGCGAAAATCAAGGAAAACTACTTGAGAAGAAGACTTTACGACGACTGAGTAAACATAAAAATGATGCATAACAGAAGTGAAAACAGTAAAGACACAGTAATACCAGAAAACAAGATTGATGACGGAGTTCGTCCCTGATGGACTACGTCTCTGGGTCCGCTTTCAAGATGGGTGACCGTTTTTATTAGGAATGAAAAGAAGGTGTTGATTACACAGAGATTTGATCATTTTTAATTTGCACAAAGGAAATTTTGATCACTGTCATCAGATAACCCTCTGAACCAGCTTTCTAACACCTCTTACGGATTCCAATTCTGACTTTGGATGCTCCTGTAACACTGAAAACAAAACTGCCTATGACCTCCAGAATCTGGAAGCAAAAAGTAAAAAACCACTCCTTTCATCCATGAAGGCAAATCCGTCTTTTAAAGGCCTGCCAATACATCAAAACCTCCTTTGCTAAATACAGGGTGAATTTAGTTGCATTCTGGTTAGGTTTGGGCTCAGTCTAGTTGCAAGAGGACATATAGGCAGTTACATGGTGGTCGAATTAGTTGCATTAACAAAGTACATTGGAAAAACCCAAAAATACCATATGATAGCAACATAACCACTGATGGTCAGCTAACTGGGTGGAGGAAGTTGATTGTTGCATGTCAATGAGGTGGTCTTACTGTGGTCTGCCATCTGGCGGCTATCCCGACGGTTACGGTCGGTGGTTTCGGTAGCCAGCGCTCACATGAGTTAACTGCCTGACGGTTTCTACTACGGTCAAGTCTGCGGTTATCTGCTAACCCCGACGGCTTTACACAGCGCGTTCACATGGCAAATTCCATATTTGCGGTTTTGGTTAAGATTTACGATGCTGTTTTCCAACTGACCGTTCAAATGCTGATGGTATCTGTTGATGGTTCCAACTGCGGTCAAGGCTGCGGTTAATGCTACACGATGATTAATCAACATAGCAGTCACATGTTTCAGTCCTCTGATGCAGTTATAGTCAGCGGCTTAGGACTGTTTTATTATATTTCATTTGTTTTACAATGTTTATTTAGACCGAGAATTTAATAAGGTTAGGACTTAGGATTTTAGGGCTAGGTTTAACATAGTTTGAATACAAGATTTGGTAATGTATTGAAGTTCGAAGGTCATAAAACTTTAGGGTTTAGATCTAGAACTTAGGTTTTGATACATGGCTTGGATAGATTAGGTTTTACGATTTATGTTTTGGATTAGGATTAGGGTTTTAATAATTGATCACCCATTTACAATCATTCGTCGCCAAGTGACATTAGCGATATTTGTCGCCTAATGATGAACTTGTTGACAATGTGACATAAAACATATAAATATCGTCGACACAAGCTGCCTTTGTGGCCATATCCCTTTTGTCGACACCCAAATCCTGTGAGGAAATGAAACAACACGTCATCGACCAATCCTGGTGGAACTCTCAATGAACTCATGTCGACAACTAGGTGCTAAACCATCTCAATTGAATGCCATGAAACTATAACATTACTTGTACAACCTGAACAACCTTATCCATAACCAACACTGTCGAACTGTCAAAGCTGAATTGAATTGACGACGACACTGAACACTGACGATGACACTTGAACACCTGTGCAACTGAATCAACGAAATCCTCTTGGATCATTCCTCTCCACTTGAAAGCTTTTGGACCACAAAATTTTTTACTAAACAATTAGTCGATGAGGGTAGAACTCCCTCTCTTTCAACCTTGACCTGATGATGTACCAATACATTTGATAAATCACCTACAAGTGATGACCGTGATGATGCTGACCATAGCACATTTTGATTCGGTGACCTGTTCCATCCATCTTCAGTATGAAAAACTTGCGACGATGGGAAAACAACCTATTATGAACATGGCAATTGATTTCTTTCCATGAAGAACCATGTGTTAGTGATTCATAATCTTTGAAAACAGTCTCTACTAGACATTGTTTAATACCATCAACATGTATAAAAAATCTATTTTGCAGAATAACAGAGACAATCAAAGATGACATCAAACCAGCAACTTGAATTGACATACTTTCCTACTTCCTGTTTACTAAGTGAACTTGCCGCAATGAACCTATCCAACTGTAAGGTGAAATTCGCTGCAACTTAGTTTAATTATGGAAGTATTGATTTTTTTGAATCACTTTTTCTTCATTCATTAAATTATGTTTCCATTGATTAGCACTTTCCTCTAATGCATATGTTCCCATTAGGCACTTTGACACTGCTTTAGAAAAGGCTTTGATATGAAAACAAATAGGCTTCCTCTCCACTTGAAAAGAGGTTTCCAAACTACTCGAGACATGACATGGCAGCACAATACAAGAGAAATTGAACACTAAATTTCCCCAATACTAATCTATATCCCTGTAACTGTTAAGTTCCAAACTTTAACTGAATTGATTCATTTTGACATTAGGAAGAGGAGATTTAGGCACAAACTGCAATTCATGTTGTAATCCCTGCTTATGAATAAGATGTTTGGCTTTACATAGAACTGAACATGTTTCTATATTTTTAAACAAACCATCTTTAAGCTAAGTTGCATAACTTAAACAAGAATCATGGTGATTGTTATGTTGATCCTTTACACACATGATTACAAACCCCTTGTTTGAACTTATTAATCACTTCATCTGATTAACATTAATTGAATTCAAGTGATTTTTACTTTGATGTGCCTTGACAATAAATTCGACCCCATCTTTCTTAAGGTGATATTTATGTTCTCTCCTGTAAAATACTGCATCACGATCATAAAGATAAGGACTTCCTAAGACAACTCCACATATGTCTACTGGAACCACATCTAATTCCACTTCATCAATGTAATTAGCTGTTATGGAAAATCTTAATCGACACTGTTTGGTGACTTTTATCTGAGTTGATTTATTTAGCCATCCTAATGGGTAAGGTCTTGGATGATTCTGTGTTTCCAAACGCAAACTTTTAACTAAATATTCAGATATTATATTCTCCTGTGATCTGTTGTCAAACATTGTATCTATCTTTGTATGCTTAGAAGTTATCCTTATGTTAAACAATTCAACTCTTTTATCCTCATGTGAAGAATTTATGTTTGAAGAACATGCAATAGTTTTCGAAATTGAACCAGTATCAGAATTTTTACCTATCGTAACCATGGCAGTTATCCTCCTTTCATCACTTGAATCTGAACCTAGATCCTACTGGACTGCTACAATGGCGTTCTTTTCATCCTTTTCCTTAAGGAACTTTTTGGGCTTAAGTTCTGGATGAAGTTTCTAGCACTTTGATTCATCATGACTGATTCTCTGGTAATGAGAACAAGTAGGTCTTTCTTTCTGAGCTATCACTGGTTTCTTTCTCTTCGAGTTGTTCTTCCCCTTATTGTCACTGGAATCTTTGGTTTCCAACTCTTTGGATGAATGCGATGAAAACTTGAATGGTAGGCCACCTGATTCAATATGTATGGCATGAACACACACCTCATCAAAATCATCAGGATTAAACATCAATAAAGTATGCTGCAAATATGAATGTAAACTGCTGATGTATTTTAACAAAGTTTCACGTGTATCCAATGAAATACCAAGTGCCAATGCTTTCTTTCTGTATTACTGAGTAAACTCCTAAATACTTTGCCCTTTACCTTACCTCAGATGCTACTAATAAATAACAACTTGCTACATGTATCCTAAAGGATAGAACTGTTTCCTAAGAGCTTTTAAAAACTTAGACCATGAAGAGATAATTTTTCCTTCACGCTTTACATCTATCTGAGTTTTACTTCCCAGCAAATTAAATCCCCCCCCCCCCATTCTAAGTGTAGCTAACTGAATTTTAGTTTTATCGCTAGAAATTTTCTGAATGCGACAATACACTTCTAATTGATTTATCCAGTTATCTAACTTTTCAGGATTCATTTCGCCATCATAAACAAGTAACTCAAATTTAACATCAAGTTTCAAAAGAGATGTTTTCTTAGGTTTCTTTTCCATTTCAGATTCTACATTGGAAGCAAAAGAAGAAGAATAAAAAGAGGATGATGGAGATGATGGAGGTGAAGGTGGTTTATCAGTCTTCCATTTACCTTTGTCCTTCTTCGATGCCTTTGAAGAAGAAGCTGTATCTCTCGCCTTCTTGTCTTCATACAATTCTCCCAACATCTACTGCATAGTCAAGAATGCTTGCTGAAACTGTTCTTCACTCATCTTAGTTTCAGTGTTTTCACCTGCATCAGGTCCTGACATGGTTGATTTATGATCGACTCGTCGCTTTCCAATCTCTGGATTGATCTGCTCAAGGATTCCTTCTCCTCGTTGCGACTTTGACCTGGTTAACATTCAATGGAAAATTATGCAAACACAACCCGCTCTAATACCAAATTATATGATCTGAAATGATCATAAACTAAAACTAATGTAGAAGTGATTAGCCATTTATGATTTGAATGTTAGCTAAAGTGCAGAAAATTGAGGAAAACTGCTTGAGAAGAATATTTTATGACAATTGATTAAACATAAAAATGATGGATAATGAAAGTGAAAACAGTAAAAACACAATTATGCCAGACAACAATATTGATGACAGAGTTTGTCCCTAATGGACTACATCTCTGGGTCTGCTTTCAAGATGGGCAATCGTTTTTATTAGGAATGAAAAGAAGGTGTTGATTACACAGAGATTTGATCAGTTTTAATGTGTACTCGGGCACTTTTGATCACTGTCATCAGATAGCCCTCTGAACCAACTTCCCAATGCCTCTTATAGATTCCAATTCCGACTCTGGATGCTCCCGTAACACTGAAAACAAAACTGCCTAATACCTCTAGAATCTACAAGCAAAAAGTAAAAAACCACTCCTTTCATCCATGAAGGCAAACCCACCTTTTAAAGGCCTACAAATACATCAAAACCTCCTTTTATGAATACAGGGTGAATTTAGTTGCATTTTGGTTAGGGTTGGGCTCGGTATAGTTGTAAGAGGACACATAGGCAGTTACATGGTGGTCGAATTAGTTGTATTAACAAAATGCATTGGAAAAACCCAAAAATACCACATGATAGCCACATAACCACTGATGGCAGCTAACTAGGCGGAGGAGGTTGACCGCCTGCATGTGAATGGGGCGGTCTAACTCTGGTCTGCCTTCTGGCAGCCATCCCGATGGTTATGGTCAGTGGTTTCGATAGCCAGCTCTCACATGTGTTAACTGCTCGACGGTTTCTGCTACAGTTAAGGCTGCAGTTATCTGCTAACCCCGACGGCTTTATACAGCGTGTTCACATGGAAAACTCCTCGCTGGTGGTTGCGGTTAAGATTTCCGATGTGGTTTTCCAACTGACTGTTCACATGCTGATGGTATCTGCTAACGGTTCCGACTGTGGTCAAGGCTACGGTTAATGCTACCCGATAGTTAATCAATTCAGTGGTCACATGTTTCAGTCCTCTGATGTGGCTACAGTCAGCGGCTTAGGACTGTTGTATGATATTGCATTTGTTTTACAATGTTTATTTAGACCAAGAGTTTAATAAGGTTAGGACTTATGCTTTTAGGGCTAGGTTTAACATAGTTGAATACATGATTTAGTAATGTGTTCAAGTTCAAAGGTCATAAAACTTTAGGTTTTAGATCTAGAACTTAGGTTTTGATACATGGCTTGGATAGATTAGGTTTTATGATTTAGGTTTTGGATTAGGATTAGGGTTTTAATAATTGATCACCCATTTACAATCATTTGTCGCCAAGTGACATTAGCGACATTTGTCGCCTAATGGCGAACTTGTCAACAATGTGACATAAAACATATACATATCGTCGACACCAGCTGCCTTTGTGATGATATCCCTTTTGTCGACACCCAAATCTTGCGAGGCAATGACACGACACATGTCTTCGACCAATCCTGGTGGAACCGTCGATGAACTCATGTCGACAACCAGGCACTAAACCATCTCAACTGAACACCATGAAACCATAACATTACATATACAACCTAAACAACTTGATCCATAACCAACATTGTTGAACTGACGAAGCCGAATTGAATTGACGACGACACTGAACATTGATGACGACACTTGAACACCTGTGCAACTGAATCAATGGAATCCTCTTGAATCACTTTACAACGGAAGAACCCAGTCCTATTGACTTTGAAATCTTTTAGAAAGATCCTCAAGATACCATACCCGAATAAGAAACTCAAATTGCCTGAGTGGATGCTTTCCTTGATTCTTAGGGTCGTGGAATCAATGTTGTTAGAGAATTTATAATACAATATGCACATGTACCAACCAACCTCTCTTCCATCAAAATCTTGATGCTAGTAAATCCATATATGGATTTTTCTTAGTTTTGTTTCCTATATCATGGGACATGAATAAACATCTCAGATACCCTAGTCAATATTATACATCATGTATTTCTCTTTCAAGAAGGATATTATTTTCCATTAGGCTGAAGTAATCTCTAATAGTATTTTGTTATAGCGGCTACAACTACCCTCCAACATTTTTCCTTAGCTTTGTTTTGGAGCCTCCCTATCAACCATCCTAGCAGCATGTCTTACACTGTCAAATACATAAGCTTGATTGGTTTTTTAGCAGCTAGCCAGCCTGTGCAAGATGGTTTGTTTCACTCCCATCATAGGTTGCCTCTCTGGACTTGGTCCAACTACTAGCTAAGCAGCTCCCTAAGAAAATTGCGCAATTTTGGAGGGGAACCAACCTTCCCTTCAAAAATTGCACAAATCTGAATGGCAACCTACTAGGCTTAGAAATTGCACAATCCTGTCAAACAACCTTCCTCTAGAAATTTGCGCAATCTGGCCCAGTAGTGTAGCTCAACCCATAAATTGTGCAATTATGGGCAGCAGTCAGCTGCTCCTCCCAAAAATTGTGCAATCCCTCTAGACAGCTAGCCCAACTTCCACCCAGAAATTGCGCAAAAGTCCCTCTCAGTCAAGCAGGCTGTTGCATATGCCTTTAGGTTGACCGGTTTTCTCCGGGATCGAGAAAACTTGACTTGCATGCATGGGCCTCTTTTTCCCGAAATAGCAAAAAGCAACATATGAAAATAATCCCTAGATTTTAGGGAACTATATTTAGCAAGTGGCGGTTACATGCAAAGATCGTTTTAGAAACTTTCTTCCAAGTGTCACTTTTTCCTAGATTTGTGGCATATGCGTCATGAGCCTCAAACTTATTTATTCAATGCTTTAGAGCTCATTCATCGCATTGATCTTGAATCTCTAACATCCCATAGTACATCCAAGATTCTTCGGCGCATCCAGCTCATCTATTTCTGGGTAAGACCGCTTTACTTGTCTTTTGCAACATTTCTGTCGCTTTTTGTGTTTTGGCTTGTGTGAGTGCTATCTGCTTGAAATCTGTGAACACTTGCTGTCATTTGCATGCATGTTAGCTTGTACAAGCACTGTTTCAATTTTCATTAGCATCTCAATGTTGTCGCATGCATGACACTGTTTTGCATGAACAGTCTCCGATTCAGCGACTCATTTCACACACATGCATGTTGTTCCATTTTATGAATCTTGCATTCATTGTTTTCATGCATGATCATTGACTGCTGCTTACACTCAGTATCACCATGCATTCACATCTTCATTTGCTTTCAGTTGCCCGTCGACGGGTCTGGGCAACCTTGGCCCGGACTCTACCTTGCTCGGACAACATTGTGAAATTTTGAGAGGGAAGGCTCTTCCTTCCTCCCAGAAAATGCACAATTTTGATTAGTCAGTGACCTTCAGTCTTGCTTTGTGCAATTATGAGAGGCATTGACTGCTGGCCCAGAATATTGCGCAATGAAATCCCTGGGCCTGCATCACTTGCCAGTGGAAATTGTGCATTGTGCAATCTCAGCACCCAGTAGGCTAGTAGGGATTATGCATTGTGAAATTCCAACAATTGCAAATCCTTGCCGGAAATTCCCTGGGTATGTTGCATGTCATCCCTCAAGTTTTCTTTGGTTTTAACTAAATATTCCTTGCCATGCATGTCACCATGTCTCCAGATATAACAGGTGTTCATCTGTCTCTCAGCTGTTTAGGATCAATGGCCTCCAAGAGAGAAGGATCAAAGGACACTAACGAAAGCACAACTGGAGCAACAATTGAGCGAGTATCTATGAGTTTGCTGATATACGAAGACACCAAGCCAATCGTAGACAAAGACATCAAGTTGAAATGGCAAGAGGTCAACAATGTATTCTCAGGCACATTTGGGGAAAATATTGAAGACCGCCAAGTTTATGTGAATATTCACAAGTCCAACTCGTACCGTATTGCATATAGGTATCTTGCATTCCCACACACAGACATGATACATTGGATCGTCTCGCACACCGACCTCGAGACGATGACATTGAGAAGTGTTAGTGGGACAGAGATTGCTACCTTTAGGGCACAGGACTATCAGCAGATATACGACTTGCCAAAGCCAGTGATCACCATGAAGACACCCTTCAACATACCCAGCAACAGTACCAACTCTAGGGATATCTTGAAGAACTGGGTGAAGGAGCCAGCCAAATTCAGGATGACACCCAATGCGATTTACAAGACGAAGATACTGTGGAAGGCATATCAGTACTTGGTCATCTTTTCATGTCGCTTGTATGGCCAAGAGAGCACAAAGACCTTCCTGTAGAGTTGGGTGATTGCGTTGGACCAGCTGGCCAGTGAAGCCAAAGCACGTAACTGGTCTGACTTGTAACAGTAATAGGAGCTTAACAACCACCCAAAGGTCAGCAAGCAGAAATCTACATGTCCACATACATCTTGGATGAAATATGTGCTCATCAGGAGTTCATGGGCTTGTAGTGGGCATGGAAATTAGGAGAAACCTTTGTTAACACTTATTGTAAACTATTTTCGAATGTAGCTTCTGAGGAGTCATCACATAGTTGTCAGATAATTTTGTCACCCTGATGTACAAGATAATATTTGAGCAGGATCCACCTTGCATGTCGAATGAAACAATGGAGGCACAAATCGACATAGTGGATTGGTATGCCTCACCTCTTGGCACCTTCATATAGATGTACATCATGGAGAAGCCACTGCATGTTTTTCCAACATTTGTCATGGACAAGCTCGTCATGCAAGAAGTATCGTACCACATCTCGGTAGGACTACCGGCAAGGCTACACCAGAAGAAGAAGGCACCTTGGCCTACTCTTCCATTGTGGATCAGGTTTTACGAGATATATAATCTCAAGCATGTGAATGCCGAAATAGAAGAGTTCAAGAAATATCCTTTCAACATAAGAAGCTATAATCCATATGACCCGCATTGTTTTCTAAAGGATCACTGCAGGAGAGTACAGTTTCTGTGGATCCACAGGGCATGAAATTGGGCTAAGGAAGACCCATGGAGATATTGTCACAACTTCTCTAGGCCCAATGAACTAGTCGGCATCGTTGTGGAATGGTTAGCGAAGCAGCGTGAAGCAACATCTAGGAGAGCACCAACACCAACATCAGCAGAGGTAAACATACCGGCTGGGACAAAGGCAAGAGAAAGATTGTCGATAACACAGAGGTAGAGAAAAGATGCAAGTTAAAAGTAGACCAACTTGTGCAAAAAGAAGCTTTGGCAATAGAGGCGAAGAGGCAACAATGTGACAGGAGGACCGCACAAAGGAGAGATAAAAACAGAGGATGGAGGAAAGAATGAAGTAGTTACAAGATTTGAAGGAGCAACTCCGGAAGGCACAGGAGTTGCGCATATAGGAGAATGAACCGCAGCAAGGATAGGTACAGTAGGGGGTGGAACATGTACAGACAGATGAAACTGTGCCCATAAAGGTAGTAGCTCATCCAAGCAGCTGGCACAAAGCAAACTGGGTGAGGAGTCATAGGAGTAAGACTTTGCTCAAGAGATTGAATGAGCACTTGAGCATATGGATACGGAGATGGAGCAACCAAAGTTAGAGAAATACATCAACCTCATGCCTTACCACCAAGAGGTCAACCTCATAGCTTCACTAGATCCAAGAGTAGAGAAAGTCCCAAGCGACCAAGGAGATATTGAGATCCTTAGAGACAATCCGGAAGAAGAGATGCACAACATATCATTTGATGAGTCACAACATAGAGTTGCAAAATCATGTAGAGTGTCTACTCCGGATGACCACAAATCTCCTATGCAGTTTAAGGGACAAGTAATCATATTTGATGTGTGCAAGCATCCAACAGCATTGGTCGATGCTACCAGAGCATATGCTAAAGCCACTAGCTCGAGTGTTTTCTTCTTGATAGCAGAAAATGAGCGAATA
>APFE031089501.1:0-18769 GCA_000404065.3 Pinus taeda | reverse complement strand
AAAAATCATGAACGAAAAAATATCAATTCGACAAATTTAACCATCTATGTACAACGTTTGCATCTATCTAGCCTTCAAACATGGGAATGTCAAAGTTAAATTGTACCTTAAAAAGAGTGGCACCTCTAGAGTGGTTGTTGGATGAATATGTGTCGCCTGTGGGTAGTCGCCGAAGGATCTGGGCAAAGTTATCTATCATCGTGTTCCTCTGTTGTTTGAGGGATTTCTTGAGTAATATTTTGAAAGGATATCTTGCCCCCTCATCTTTCCTTTCTTCTGCCATGGGAAGTCGTCAGGGTTTGCGAGGTTGTTCTTGCAAAGGTTCATCTAGTTCGATCCCTAACTCCTTATATCTTGACCTCATTGGGGACATGCAAAGAAAAAGAAAGAAAGAGTAGACCACTTTGATACCATTAATCGAACTTATGCAGGTATGCAACAAAATATAGATATAAACATAAACATATATATGCAACATAAATAAAACTTAATTTCATTAATATCAAAGAACTAAAATATGCTTACATATAGAATGGAAATAAACTAGCTCGGGCGATGGTAGCTTATCTTTGAGAAGAGTTGTGGTAGCTACATGCTTCTGAAATGTGTTACAATGAGGCTCAATAGCCTTTTTATTATTGAACAACAAGGGAAAACCCTAAACAACCACAACCCTAACCCAAGGAGGTGAAACATCGAGATTTTGTGGACCCCATTGGGGTTAGTTAGGTAGCCAACTTCTCAGGGTCATAACTTGGTCATATGATCTTTTTTTGGCACATATGATACCTTGTTGGAAATATCTCTATGAGTACTACAATATTACTGCAGGACCCTACCTACAACCATGGACCTGTTGTGGACCTAAAAAAAAATTGTTTAGGGGGTCAAAATAGCTTCGAAAGTTCAAGAACCAAAAAACTGCTAAAAATAGTAAATGTTCTTATAATCAAGGAAACAGATGAAACCGATTGGAGGTCTAGGTGGAATATGCAAGTGGCCATCAATATCCACTTAGATCATGAAATACATATTTTGATACTTATAATAGGTTGATGTCTATCAACACTTACCAACCATTTCAAGTCTCCCTTTCTAAATGAAAATATAGAAGAATAAGTATATATTAAAAATCCATAAGGATTCCAATTATAAAAAAATGACGGTCGGGTATGTAGACTAAGGAAAACAATTATGGACTAAATAAAGCTCCCAAAGATTGGTATTCAAGACCTGACAAATACCTAAAACAACAAGGTTTGAAAAGAGGAGTTGGAGGCAACAATATTTACATGAAAATAGAAAACAAAATTATGTTAATCATTGTGGTTTATGTGGATTATATCATTTTTGGAAGTAACATTGACAAAATGAGCCAAAAATTTGCAAAATAAATGGAAAGAGAGTTTGAGATGTCCATGATTGGAGAATTGTATTTATTGCTAGGTTTGTAGATTTATCAGTCCAACAAAGGCATATTCATTTCTTAAACCAAATACATAAAGGAGATGTTGAAGAAATTTGAAATGGAAGATTATGCACCTATAAGTACACCCATTATCATTGGATGTGAGTTGAGCAAAGATGACAAATCCTAGAAGAAAATCAAAAAATGTATAGGTCAATGATTGGTAGCCAACTATATGTAACAACATCAAGTAAAAAAATCATGCAAGCAGTAGGAATGGTTGCAAGATTTCAATCTTCACCGAAGGAGACACATGGAAGTAGGAAAAAGAAGATTCATATATTTGAAGGGCACATTTTACTTTGGCTTGTCGTATTCAAGAGGTAAGGACTTTACCTAACAACATATGCAAATGCAAATTGGGTAGGAAACATTGATGACAAGAAAAGTACAAGTTGAGGATCATTCTTTCTAGGAAATTGTCTAGTATCATGGTTGAATAAGAAGAAAACTTTGATCTCTCTATCCAGAGAAAAAAATAAATAAATGAATATATTGAAGTAGCATCATGTTGCGCACAAATTCTCTAGATGAAGAAAACACTAAAAGATATCAAGGTAGAATATGATCATCCAATCTCAATCATCTGTGACAACATAAGTGCAATCAACATTTTAAAGAATACTATTATGCACTCAAATATGAAGCAAATTCCCATCAAATACCACTTCCTAAGAGAATAGGTATTTGCACAATGTGTTAAGATGGAATATATTACCACCAAGGAATAGGTTTAAAATACATTTACCAAACCCATTCATAAAGAAACATTTGAATACCTTAGATAGAAGCTAGGAGTGATATCCCTCTCATATTGTCAGTAAAGGAAAGCACGAGCTCAGGGGAGAAACCCTTTTTCATTAATGTCAAAGAGGGCGGGGGGGTAATTTTGAAATAGGGGAAGAATTGTAGATACAAGTAGAGTTGCAAATAGAAGGAGTTCTACAATATTGTTGTAGAATTGACTAAGGGTTGCCATCAATGCCAAAGGGGGAGATTTTCAGAAATATTATTTTCATTGATGTCAAAGACAAGTGGAGACTACAAATGTCTAAGATAAAGATTGCAAGATCAAGATTTTTGGAAATATTGTTTGGATACCCAATTTTTTAATGCCCAAATTGGATATCCTCTATTTGAAGGCCTTTTTAGTCTAAGTAGCTAGCTCAAGTGGGAGCATAGGATATATAGTTGAAAATCCTAGTCTAAGGCCTTTTGAACAGTATATTGCACTACCTCTAAATCCATAGGAATGAGGAGATATGAAATATTATATTAGCTCATCCCAAATAATTCTACAAGTTTCCCCCGTGAGTGAATGAAAAAAAATTATAAATAAAGGATATATTAGTGCCTTTGAAGATTATCCAAGAAAGAAGATCTCTAAGGTGTGCAAGAGAAGTTGGGGAATACTCTTGGGATTTTAAAGGTGGAAAAAATATGTGATTTCTAGAGTGAATGAGCCATTTAGGCATTTTTAATATAAATTTTATTATGGGATGTTTCAAACCATGAAATTTTGAGGAGATAGAGGTGAGATCTATATTTACATGTCTTAGGAATTGGTTGACTATACTCTCTAGGATATTCCCTGTGGAAGTTACTATTTGTGTTTGATCTTGAAATATTCTTAAAATGAGACATCTTTGGATTTCCACAAAAAATTAAGTTCAGGGACATTTCATATTGTGAAACTTTCATGAAATGGAGGAAAGGTCTCTGGGTGCATGTGGTAAAAATTTCATACTTTCTTTCACTATAATTTTGGATATATGACCTATGGAAGTTAAGGTTTCTAAATACTCCTAAAATAAGTTTCAAAAAAATCAATTTGGAATTTTCATTATACCTTATTTTCTAGTATGTTTTAGACTATGAAAATCTCAAAGACCCGTGGAGACATATGGTAGTCCTTAGGTAAAAATTTCAAACTTTGTTTTGCTATACTTTCAAAAATATTCCTTGTAGAAGTTAGGGTTATTGAATGATTTTGAAATAAATTTCAAATAAACCAGCTTGGATTTTTTGTTGTAACTTCTTTTCTAGTACTGGTCATATTGTGAGATTTTCAGCACTATGAGAAGACATATAAAAATTCCTCAAGCAAAAATTTCATAATCAAATTTGTAAAATTGGATACATAACATGTTTTACAAGTTCATTCTTAGGAAGAGGCCAAAAAAAGAAAGTTTTGGGAGAAGCAGACTTGCTGAAGGCATAAGCAACAAGTAGACTTGGTGAAGGTAGAAGCATCTAGTAGACCTAGTGAAGCAAGATGCTTATGTCAAACCTGGTGAAGGTAAAAGTAGAAAGAAGACTCAGTGAAGTGGGGTTGGTGCCCATGAATATTTGCAATAGTGGGGATTGGTGTCTCCAGTAGGATGGTACCTACAAATATTTGTAACGGTGGGGATTGGTGTCTCTAGTAGGTTGGTGCATACAAATATTTGTAACAGTAGGCATAGGTGTCTCCAGTAGGTTGTGCCCACAAAGAATAATAAAAATATTTTTTGTTGTTTTCTCTAGAAAGGGTTTCCATTTAAATCTTATGTTTCATGTTTTGTAATTAATACATCTCATACGTGATTGTTCTCTTATGGTTCAATAATTTTTAATAAGTAAAAAATGTCTTATATTGATTCATCCCCCCTTCCACTATTAGTACAAGTGTGTATTGAACAATATGTAGATGATGTGGCTTTGTAATTTGGTGTTTATCTTACGTTTTTGTGGGTAAAGTTGCTTTACAATAAACTAAAATGTATGGCCCTAGTCAACCAAGTGTTTCTTCCTCAATCAATTTCAAATGACACCTTGTGTTGTGTTGATAATATATTTTTCTAGATCAACATCTAGTATTATGATTTCCATGTTACCTTTAGAATTTCATTGTGATATTTAGAGCTAACCATGGTTTCTTCATCATCAACAATAATAGATTTCCTCATTCTGTGACCTAAAGTAGTTTCATCTAAACCAGTAACCTCTTCATAATTAAGAGGAACTGCATCATTGTTGGACATAATTCTTTTATGTTTCTATTGTTTCTTTTTCTTTTGAATGGGACTGATAATATCATTACCAACAACAACAACATTATCTACATTTTAAGTTCCCACACGTTAAAATGTTATCTTTCTAATCCTATTAGACTAATGATCATTATTTCCCATTTCTTGATCAAGTCAATCTAATCTTGTAGCTTCAAACTCCATTTATCTTCATTTATTTATTTTTACTTCTTGTTCCTTCTTATTATGAAAGGAACTGATGACTTACATCATATCATTTTCTATAGAATAAATCACCTCCAACATATTTGAAAGCCACATACAAAAATCCTATAAAATAAAATATAACATTTCAGTGTTAAATAAGTTTTAAAAATCACAGTACTTATAATAATACATTATGCATAAATAATAATAAACAAACTTATATTTCCTTCCTCAATGTCATGCACAATAGATGCACATATTTCAATAAAACCTTTTTGCATGTTATAATTGCTTTTTTTGAATTAGAATCTTTTATGAGTGCATAAAAAATCCTTGTACCTAGAACCAAACATATATCTCATACCAAGAAAAGCACTTGATAATTCGCTCATACATGTTCAAATTCAACACAATACAACTATGTTTGTTCTACGTTGTTTCTTCATTTATAATTGACATACTAGGAATGTTCCATTTTGTTTTCCTTTAGTGCATATTTCCATTATTTAACATTATTCATTCCATTTCAAAGTTCAATTGATGGATCTTGAATAAAGGTTTTAGATTTTTGTTTGCTAGCATTCATGGAGGCTCCAACTATAATTTTGGATGTCATGATTGCAAGCCTTTATATGTGTGTGTGTGTGCGCGTTAAAAAAACCTCTAAAGTTTGTTTTTTTAAACAAGATTAAAACGACGATAATTTAAAAAATAAGTTTATAATTTTTTAATTATATGTATTTAAGCCCATGAGGCATAGAATAAACGGTGATGGGGTGTAGTTTTAAGTCACTCTGTGATTGTGACTGCCACAGTTTTCCATGAGAAAAAATCTAGTCATGTTAAGGATTGTTGTGGCCCAGGCTAGGTGCAATCCCCAGGTGATTTTTATGGCTTAGATGTCCCTAGGTCACGATTTCTCAATCTAAATTTTAAGTGTGCAATCGTCTTAGGACTCACACAACTTAGCAAAAAAAAGTAACTATAAATATTTAGAAACACACACACACACACATATAACCTTAAAAGCAAATTAAAATTCATTAAAAACATAACTTTATTCTTCTAACTAAACACTATGAAAAAATTAAACAAAGTTATAATAATAATAATAATAATAAATTAAATTAAACATTTAAAAAATAGAATAAATAACTAAAAAAAAATAAAAATCTTAGCCTTTATGCTCCTCTGCATGCCCCTGCCCCACCCCCTCTCTCTGGTTCACACATATTCCCTTTGTTATCTCGCCTCAATCACTTTCAATGTCCAACAAATTATTTTTTTTCATGTAGCATGTTGATTGAAGATTGGATTATAGGAGAAATACATATGAGTAGTGTTGAATGAATGAATGGGAATGTCCCTTTAAATTCACATGAAAAGAGGAACTGATCAAATATATGGTTTGAATTCCTATCACGACATAACCTCTTATACTCCCCATAGATTATATTAAACCCCCATGTCCTCATAACTATTAAAGCTAGACTTCTCCACCAACCACCAATGCATCTGGTTACTAGTGGTTCGGGATTTTCATGACACACGTGGTGAAAATATCAAAGTTATGAGACTTCACTAACTTAGGATTATTTTTCAACCACATTAAATCCCTTTCCTCTTTCACTATGGTGGACTTACAAGCTCTCTCATGTTCTAAGTAGTCTGCCTTGAATATTTATATTAATTTTTTAAATAAGATTTACATACCTTGAGAGTACCATGGAAAATATACCTTATGGTATACAAAATTTATATTTGTTGGAAATTCATACCTAGACATTCACTAGTTAAGCCTTGGCCTTGAGCTCTGTTTCCTTCTAAATTGTAAGTAAATGGTCAAACCCCCAATCCATAATGCACAATTCGAGGGGACCTCTAGTAAGGTCACCCACTGTCACCTCAAGAACTTGTCCTCTCACTTTAGGTCACCTCTCCCCCAAATCAAGACAAGTATCCCTAATAGGATTACTAAGACCAACTGATGAAAGTTAAGGTGATGTCAAATGTAGCCTTAGCAAAACAATTTTGAAGTTTTTTAGAATTTTTTTTTGAAAAAAGGATGGAAGCATATGAAATTTAGTTCCAATGTCCAACTAGGGTGATGGATTCAAGATGAATTGAGTGGAAATACCAGATCAAGAAGAAACCCTATCAAGGTTAGTTATCTAGTGTTTATGGATTATGGAAAAAGGATATAACCCTACACGATAAAAGGTGTGTTTGTGGATTAGGTTAAAAGGATATAAATCTAGATGATAAATTAACCTTTTATCTAATCAAGACAATTTATGAAACCAAGGCCCCATTAAAAAGGATTCCTCCAAAGGGAAAAGGCCTTCAACCACAAGATCAATTATGGCATGGAATTATATAAAAATCCTCACTAAGAAACCTTAGGGTATGGCTAAGTAAGGATTATTAATCCTTGCCCCAAACCAACAAAGGAGAATGTGAGGAAATATACCATGGTCAACCTCCTTCCAAGTGATAATGTTTCCCTTTAATGAATTGATATTAGTAGCCTTGCGGTGGTATTGAATAATCACAATAATGCCATTGAAATTGCAAAAGGAATAACGAAGAAAGATGGGCTTCTAAATAAGAAAACATTCACCGCATAGATAAAGCCATTGAGACCAAAATTCCCCAAAGTGAGATATATCTATTAAGCTCGAAGGAGATTATTTCTTTCACAATCCAACCACGAGTACAAATGAGGAAATTCTCTTCCTTTTATAGATTGAGATCTAAATTTGTAATTAAAATAATAATATCTTATTTAAATCCTTAGATCTGACCTAAGAAAGTTAAATATAACTAACTGCTAAAATCAAGTGATCTAATAATTATTAAAATAAGGTGGTCAAGCCATATATATAATGATAGGATGAGTAAAATCCCCATAAGAGGGATTGACCCATCCAAGAAGGAAAAAAATGGTTAATGGTGTAACATGTAGCCTCCAAATGCTCCAAGGTTGTTGCAAATCATCAATGTCCTCCATGAAAGATGGTGGTCCAATGCTATAAACGTGGTGAAGTAACCTCTGCATTCAAAAGGAAACCAACAAATTTTTGGTCCAAGCCTCCTATAATGCAATGGCCTAAAGGAAAAGTCAATGTGGGGGGAAATTAATGAAAACAACTTTAGAAAATCATGCAATTTAATGGTCACACACCAATATGCCCAAATATGATGTCTCATGGTCATGCCTTTGGTCAAGGGGCTTCCATGAATTATGAAAATGGTTTTCCAAGTCATAAAATTGGTCATTAGACCCTTAGCCGACACATCAACATCCAAATATCAAGGGGTTGACCTTTGTTTCTAGCTCATTTAATATTTAAGTTATGCCTTCAAGGTAAATCCACACCATCAAGAGTGTCTCCAGTGATTAACACCTCATCATAAGTGATTCAAAGTATCATCTCCATGTCATCAAATTATCACTTTGTTGTCATAAATGTAAATCAACGCTCAAATAATGTGAAAAACAACTCTAAATGGTGACCAAAAGAAGAGCACTCTTAGTTATTTTGTGTGGCATGCTAAGGAGATGTTCATGCATGCAAAATAGCCCCAAAACTACATCAAGAAGTGTGACCAAAGCTTCAAAAATGTGATATTCCTTATGAAACATGAAAATGTTAAAAATAAGAATGCAATTAGGTTGCCCTGCTTATCATAATTCAAATGATAGTGCAACAAGTTTACCAAGGGTGCCCCAACTGGAAGGAGAAGTAACAAGATCCATAGTAACTAATAAGATGTTTACATCATTTACACACAGGATCATGCTATCCCATCACAATATCCATTTAGTCAAAATTTATACATAATCTAATCCAAATCATAAATAGGTTGAAACTGAGATATTAGAACATTATGATCCCACTAAGTGACAAGAGAATGAACTTTTATTGGAAAAGAAGTATATTTACAAGAGTACATAAGAGTGCTTCATGTATGGATAATGAAATTTCTTAAGGTTTTCTTGGGCAAAGACTGTGTAGATTCCATAAAAGATTTATTTTCACATAAGACTTCCCATGACCAACAAAAATTATGATTATTGAAAGATGACTAGTCATGTTGAGTACCACATTTCCAAACCAACTTGTTCTTAATAACATCTCATGACTTCCCATATCGTTTTGGCAACAAAATCCCTTTTGATAAATATGTAGTAAGGGTAATCAAAGTAATTTATTAAATGAAGTTGCTTGAAAATATTTAACTTCAAAGGGCTCTAAAGGTAATGTAACTACTCATTATGATTTTCCATGCTTTGCATCTTACTGAGCCATTTAACACAAAAGGCTTATCCTTCCATGTGGTTAGATATAACTTTCATCCCTTATAATAGGCATGCAACAAAGACTTTTTAAGTTTTATGGAATATTTTCTTTCTAAGATTTGCATCTTAATTAGCCATTTAGCACAAAACGTGTATCCTTAAATGTAGTTAGAGATAGCTATCATCCCCCAATAATGGGCATGCAATAAAGACTCTTTGAATTTTATGTAAGATTTTATTACCATTAGAATTAGTCTATAAGAAAATTTGACATAAACTTTTCAATATTTAACAATTAAATATGCAATGAAGAATATTACACATAAGTGATACCCAGTGCATGCATACGAATCTTAGAATATAATTCTAAGAGACACAAGTTTTACAATATGTAAGTATATTTCTTATTTAACCTTTTGAAAAGCTAATCATACAATCCCCACGGTGCATGGAATATAATGGGAATCCCCAAGAATTTAAAGACTTTTTTGCGTTAAGTGTAAGTCCACCCTCCCCGATGGTGGTGTTTTACCTCTTGAAGGTCAATGGCTTCTCGTTTTCTGGTGAATAGGAGTTCCTGCCACTAATAATTGACATGCACACAGTTAGTTTGGGCCAAGTTGGAGGTAGGCTTTGGTGGTTGTACCTGGGTCTCCACTTGGAAGCCCTCACATCACACGTGGTTGTATCTTGATTTTAGTAGTGTATGTATGGCAGAGGTGTTGGTACATTAAATTCACAAGGCCAGGGATGAGGAATATGTGTTTGGGAGGGTCACCGAACATGAACTGGTTATTTGGAGCAAGTAATGTTCATAGTTCATATGTGGAAACGGATATGCCATGGGATCACCCTCACAAGCAATCAAAGCCTATTTATGATCTCACCACTCTGTGAATTTTTGGGTCGATAGCTTTGTGGGAGAAGCATCACACTTGGTGGGCATTTTGATTCAACTTGGGCTCACAATTGATAAATGTTGTAGTGAGCTTGCTCTGGTATATAACATGCCCTTTCATGAGGTAGGGTGGAGAACTATTCAAGTGACTCTGAGGTGGAAAAACTTTTTGTCTTTCCTTCAGGGCTTGCTATGGTTCCTCATCATTCTCTTATTAATATTCACCCTACTGATATCGTCGGGTTGCAGAAGTCCATCTGAAGTCTTTCAGTAAGCCACCATTCCATTGTATCTTCATAAGGTGCTTCACGGTCAGGGGTAATGGGTTACAACAATAGTGCTAATGTTCTGCGTGTGTTTTCTTCATGACACTTCATTTGGGCCTTCGTTTGAGCTTGTCGTTGTCCTACCCTCTACTGATCTTCAATCCTTTGAGCCATCAGGCATCTTGTTCAATTGCCCAATTCTGGTTGCAGGTGTTTGGTATAGTGGGTCCTTTTCAATTTGGCTTTGACCTTGTGCTCTTTCGAGCTTCTCAAAAGACTCTTGTCATGTACTCTCGAATTCTAGTCTATAAAAGATTCAACGTTGCATTGGGTCAGAGCACCTTCTTTTGTATGTTTCTCGATGATATATATTTTGTCTCTTCTATTCATAAGCTTAAGCCTTGTGATAATTCTCACTCAATCCTATCGGTCCTAACTTGAATAACTCTTCCACTATTCAGTCCAACTCACTTCACCTGGTTGTCACAATTTGCTAGGGTTCTATTTTTTTGCAGGCACTGGTTTGCCATGGCCTCCCATCAATGATTATTCAACAGGAGGAGAGGTGCACATGGGGAGTCCTCCTACAAACATTGTAGACTCTTCAGTTGGGAGTCTGTTGTAAATTTTTTATGTAGTTCCCTTCGAAGTTAGGAAGGAAATACACGCTCTAGAGGCTAAAGAGTTCAAAGATCGTATGTATTTTTCCAATTCTGAGGTTTGCAGTGGCAACACCAAATGGGTGCCAACCCCTGGTAATCTTTGGAAGAGGAGATTATATTTCATGCAATCAATATTTACACATAGGCAGATGGAGACTCTCCTTCACATGGTGATTCGAGACAAGCAGGTTGATAATTACAAGCTCTGTGGGTCAAGAGGATTTGAAGTGGATTCTTAGGGATCTCCACTATGAAATGGACGAGATTGTGGTCAGATTGAGCAAAATATAAGGCTACATCATCTCAGACTCTAATACTGATTCCAATGTTCTTCCAAATGATGAAGTGGTTATAAATGTTCACCTAGTCAATATGGTCACTGTAGACTCCTCTCCAGATCGTCCACTGATTATCCTGCTTAGCTACTATTTTATCTCGTGGTTTCATAAATAATAGTTGCTATTGTGTTTTTGTCATCCTCTTTTTGTATCATTGTTTACAAATAAAATATTCTAACTATTAGAATCTCTTATTAGTTTGTTACCACGTCAATGGTTCTCTTACTAAGGGTCATCCTTTAACTTAAACGAAGAAAATGAGTTTTAATCATTTGAAAATTTAAAGTCATATATTTTATAGAAATGAAGAAACATAATATTTTTGTTAAATATATTAATAGAGTAAAATATATTTTACAATTCAATACGGATAAAATATATATAATAATATAATATATTATTGATAATTTAAAATTAAAAAAATATATAACATTTATAATATGAAAATAAAAAACATATACATACATATTATAATAAATCATATTATAATAAATAATATTTAAAAAGACACCATAATGATCAAATATATTGAGCATTTTAGCTTTATTGGTTGTGATGGTTGGCCAAATTTGTTCGAGATTCTTATAAAGCCCATGCATCTCTACATGGAAAACACTAGGGGAATATCAACCTGCTCGAAAGCTTAGACTTTTCAGATTGTCTTTTATGACTTTTCAGATTGTTGGGAAATGGAAATATTACCTCGCTAGGTCACACGTTAGCGGTCCTTTAAAACCTAAATGACTATTGGAACCTAACCAACTTGGAAATTACGAGTGTGTGATCTTATCGGGAAATTAAGAAATTAAAGAAGCTCGACGAGATTAAAGAAATTAAAAACTGTTTTTTACAACCAATTGAAACGTTTCCTAAGGGAAAACAAAGTTTGTGATTTCAATTACCAAATTATTGGAATTATTGTGTGTACTTCTATAAATTTACTTTAGGTTAAACCTCAAAAAACAACAAAGTGGAGGTGAACAACTTTAAAGTTGGGGAAGTTGAAAGTTTGTAATTTCGATTTGTAAATAGAACATGAATAAAAAATATATTTTATTTATTATAAAAGTAATAGAAAAATTAAAAGTTTTTTTATATTGTTTTAAAATTATTTTTATTCATTAATAATTTATATTTTTCAAATTAAAAAAAAAAAAAAAAAGTCTAAGATTAAGTATTTTACAAGAGTAAAAGCATACTTTTAATACACTATTAACATCTTAGGGGTGAAATCATACCTTTTTATGGAAAAGACATTGATATCTAATTCTTCATCTTGTCTAATGATGAATAGATGGTTAGAAAAGTGTCTATAAAATAATTCTTATGTGCTTATTGCCAATAGTTTTTTCAATAATTCAAGTATGGATCATAGAAACCTGAATTCCTAAACATTTGATGAGTTAACTTACATTTGTCAATAACAAGTGATAGTGGCCAAATCTTGTTGTGTTGTTTAAACTACTACATATATAAATGCAACACTCTCAAAAACCCTAAAACACTTCAAACTTATAATTTCAATAAAACTCGATCAAATTCTAGAAAAATTAAATTGGAAAATAAACTAAAAACTTTGAAAAATAATCTTACTTAAAAATTACTCATTATTTTTCAAAATAATATAATATTAAAAAATAATTATTTGATAAATTATTCATTACTTCCTAGACTTTCATGTGAAAAATAACATAATATTAAAAAAAAATCATTTAATAAGTTATTCATTACTTCCTAGACTTTCATCAATTTCACATGAGGACTATTTTAGGGTGATCAATTTGGCTTGAGATTTGAAAGATCTACTTTAAAGTTTATAAAAAATATAATGCAACACGTCCAAAGTCTTATTGAATAATATTTTAACTAAAAACTAAGGATTGACTTGCTATTTTAATTTTTTATAATTGACTGGCTGTATATTATTTTAGGAAAAGTACAAGTTTGTAAACTTAATCAAAATCTTTAGAAGAAAAATTGTGTCCCATATGACTAATAATTCCTCTGCCCGATAATATCAACCAGAAAAATGAGAGCCTCCAAAAATTGTTTACAGTTTTCTCTTTGAAAGTTTGACCATCTGCAGTCGCATGACCGCCGCCACTGGAAAGTTATGAGTGATGACCAGCTGCAGATGGCGAATCCTATTTCCACCTCTATAGCATTATAAATGCTATAGAGGTACAGTTGAGTTCTGACATCGGGCTGTCTCGCCATCGGCAGATCATCGCATGTATGATGCATGGACACTCGCCATCGGCAGATCATCATGTATGGGCATGAACATTGGAAGCAATATTGAGCATTCAATACACCCTATGTGACATTGCAGAGATATCATACATATCATAGCATACGATTATTATTGTTTCTGGTAGTTCCTCTCTTGCGATTTCCGGTCAGTCAGTTGCCTCCGCCTTTACCGCCACCACCAGATCGTACACTCATTTGAATTTGGAAACCCGCCGAAACAAGAACTTGAACCCGGCCATTCATTACTCTAAACTGGTTTGAAATTTGAAATTGAAACCGCGCCATCTCGAAGAATTCGACAGTACATTGTCATTCAAGAAAGTTGAAGCTTCAGTCCAAAGACACCTTTGTCGAGCACATCAGGGGCCTGGTGAGCGTTGTCATGCAGGGCGTGTAGTTGAAGCTTTCTTGCTCCTCAGCTCTCGACATGGTACTGCAAAATATACACGTTGGAAGCTACCAAACCAAGGTTTTGGATGAATTCTGCACCGCCAAATTCGGGGATCTTTATGCCTAAGACAAAGACATCATACTTGAGATTTTAAAATCTCGTCCATCAAATATCGTTGAGCAAAAATGCTCCTTCAAGGATCCAGTATCCCAGCAAAACATGTATGCCAAAGAATAGATTCTGATCATCCCTTGGGCCGTCAGCCTCAAGGTCGAGAAGGGCAAGAATAGAGTGGGCACCGAGCAGGCCATCACCTAGACTCATCAAACAACCAGCTGCTAGTTTTTCCTTAACTCGACGAATTATTTTCATGGGATTTGTGATTTTTCTTATTTTTATGGGATTTGTGATTTTTCTAGGAAAAATATTTACAAGAATGTAAGCATTTCAGAGGGTAAGTCACCACTCCTCCTCCATTGTAGTAATGTACTGGAGGAGTGCATCGATGTAGACAAGACTTGTAGCCTGTGACCGATGCAGAGAAGTAGTGATCAATATGCGATGATATTTACACTCAAGCCTCACAAAAGCTTGATGGCTGGTTTTTGGGTATTTTCTATTTCTCCCCAATAAAAACTATAGGAATCTTAAATTTCTATTGTGGAGGTGTATCATGTATTTCTGTCTGTAGGGAATGCCGCTATAACTTCAACCACCGTAAATATATCTCTTTTTATTTTAAAAAGAAAATCATAAACAATCAGACAAACAACTTTGATGTACATCTTCATTTTGGTGGTCAGGTTAACCTAGATTTATTTTATATTTCTTTCATTTAAATTGAATGTTGTGGTGAATATATATATATGATGTACATCTTCATTTTGGTGGTCAGGTTAACCTGGATTTATTTTATATTTCTTTCTTTCATTTAAATTGAATGTTGTGGTGAATATATATATATATATATCTCGGATGTTTGCTAGGACTAGAACCGTCAAGACATAATTCTATACCCTCTGACTTTCAATCAACATAAGTTGTTAGTTAGAAATAAGTTTTGATATGAGGAAAATTTATTTTAATATTTATATTTATTAAAAAACAAGTAAAAAGAAAGTCACAGATAATCTTTGATGGCAAGTTTTAATTATTAAAAAGGTACTCACTTGAAAGTGTTACTGTTTCAGATGGAAATTTTGATATTTTAAAATTATGTTAATTATATTAATTATGTAGTGAAGAGTTAAGAAAAATATTATTTTTTTATTACTTGATTATTTGTTGGTATGGAATATCAATATGTATTAATATATTATTGTATATTAAAATAAATTTATTTTTTTTAGGATGTTTAGATAAAAATATTATAAAACTTATTTTAATATTTATAATTATTAAAATAAGATATGAAATAATTACAATAAATTGTTGTTAGTTAAGAGAGTGTTGTCTTTTTTTAATTTATTTGGTTATTTAGTTAATAATTAGTTATTAGTCATTCAGTTAATTAGAATCATTATTTTATATTGTGAAGATAAATTCTTCTTATCAATATCATTTTAAAATGTTAGATAAATTGTTTTTATAATACAAAATATTTTTTTCAAAATAAATATATTTATCTTATTTAATAAGTATATAGATAAATTTATGAGAAAAGTATTATAAAGTTTTACAATACAATATTATAAAGCAATGTTAGATAAATTAATATTGTTATTGCAGTTACTCAATTATTATGTGAGGAGAAGATATAATAATAATGACTTTTTATTTTTTCTTATTTTTGTAAAATATTTTAATGATATTAATTATTGACATGTTTATGGCATTTTTTATTTATTAAATGAAAAAGTTTGGGAAAATAATATTATTCATACTTTTAGCTAAGTCACTCTTTTTCTCAATTTTTTAATTTTATTTTTCAAACAAAATAGAGATTATAATGTCTTCTTCTTTTTTTCAAAACAAAAAAAGATTATAATAGCTTCTCCATTGTAAATGAAAAATCACATTTTATGAAGGATTCAATGTAATGAATCAATTCCTTATTGGAATAAGATATATACATTTTTCATGAAGTCTCTTTATTCCACTTAGAGGGGCTTTAAGTACAAGTACCTCCCTCAATGAGTGAAGTTCAAGATTAAAATCTTCCACTTTATCCCGTTAGGAAGGATTGGGATTCCCAATTAGTGCTTATTGTTGCTAATTTGCCTCATTTTAATCATACTCATAATCCAACACCAATTATTCCAAAATATTTCAAATTTGTTTATTTTCATTTTGTGTCATTTTTTGGATCCCCACTTAGTGCTTCTTGTTACTAAATGGTCTCATCCTAATCATAGTCATTATCCAACACCAATTATTCTAGAAAATTTCAATTTTTTTTATGTTGAATTGGTCTCTTTTTTCTTGAAGGATGATCTTATACATGGAGACAAGTATCTTTTAGATATCATGTATGTAAATAGATCTAACACCAAATTGTTATGTTCTCCTAATTGAATACTTGACTTTATTTATTTATTATTATTGTTTTTTAATTCGAGAATAATTTTATAGACATTTAGTAAGGTTTGTCTCAACATAAACACTAGCTTTATGTGCACAAAGCCAATCCAGTGGAGGGTTTTTTCTACCAAGGTTTGTGAACGTGCTCATGGATAGAAGGAGGCCATGGTTTCTCAACACTTTTTTAGTGTTGGTGTTGGTAATACAATTTGGTATTCGATATTCATGCAAAAGGCTTCATGAAACATTTGCATCTGTTGGGTCTCCAAAATGTCATCCACTTTCACCTTCATTTCCATCATTTTACCCTCATTCCATAACTTTGCAACTTCATAACCCTACATTTGTAACCATTTTCATGATCATATGGGTTTATCATTATTATTTTCCAGTTAGTTTATTTTTAGTATTTTAAGAGAATTTATGATTAAATATTAGGAAATTAACATGTTTTCATATATATCTAAAAGTGTTATGAGTTTTATGATATTGTAGGCCTACTTAAAGATTCTAGAAGGGTGGTATTTGGTCACCCAACCAAAAATTCGAATTTCAAATTCCAACTCATGAAGATTTGTGGAATAATTTTAGAATATGTGGATCATTAACTATGCACATTCAAAGGAGATGAATCGTGGATGAGAGAATTTTGAGAGGATTTGGATATTGCATTTTGCCATATAAAGTTGTGTAACCTTTGAAAAATGAAAATTTAATTATAACTAGCAATTGCACTAGATGTTGCAAAGGAAACTTAGTTAGGCATAAATTTGAAGAATCGTGATATATAAAAGATCAATATATAATAAAAAAATTAAAAATAAAAATAAAAATCAATGCAAACAAAATTTTGAAAAATAAAACATATAATTACCATTTTATCATTAGAAATATCTTCTACATTCTACATCTCCATTCTTTACCCTTTTACATTACAAAGTTATCAAATTTATCTGAAACAATTTCTAACATGAATCATATCCCATATTACATATTAAAAAAATTAAATAATTGGTTAGTATTTCATTAAAATTATCATTTGAACCAAATTTAATAATTTTCATATTAGATTTTGAAATTATCATTATATTAAGTAATATTGGAAGATAAAACCTTATCACCAATGGCAAATAAACAATTTTCCATTCCAAATTACCATTTGTAGATGAGTGGACCATCTCTGTGGGAAATATGAAGAGAGCACAATTTCCAGATGGGTGGACCATTCGAGATCTATTTTTGGGAAATATTAAGAGAGCACAATTTCCAGATGGGTGGACCATTCAAGATCTATTTTTGGGAAATATTAAGAGAGCAAAATTTCCAGATGGGTGGACCATTCGAGATCTATTTTGGGGAAATATTAAGAGAGCACAATTTATAGATTCATGGAGACAAGATTGATGAATTGATTCAAACACTTCATACATATGGATAGATCCTTAGATAAGACCTCAATCTAAATGAGACCACCTATCCATCTACAAATAATGGGTAACATGTCTTTTCATTATTGATTTGTTAACAAACCCTGGATACCATGTATAATGTGTCATTTCATTATTGATTTGCTAACAAACCCATGCTTTGTTTGCCTATTTCAACTTCAAGGCCCAAATTGTGACAGTATGAGATAAGGAAATCATCTCATCCTAGGATGGGGACAATGGGGACAAATCTAGACAGTGTAATTGTACACCATCTTGAAATGCTTACAAAAAAAATGTGTATCACATGTAAATTCAACATTACAATCCTATAGTTTGCTATTTAATTTTAATTAAAAGGAAAAAATGAAAAAACGTATTGCATTTTGTGTGATGTGATTACACTTGTACTTAGTTAATCACAACTGCATATAGCATTCTAATCATGATAGAACAAAATCAAGATATAAATCACAATCTTCCTGAAAGCGAGACTTTATTACAAGTAGAGGGGCACATTGAACTACAGAATATTTGGTTTAGATATCCATCTCGAAAACAAATTGTCTTTCAATATTTTTACCTTTCTATTCATGCTGGCAAGACAATAACACATGTTGGTCATAACGGATTTGGAAAAAGCACAATTATTTCCATATTTAAACGCTTCTATGATCCCTATGCAGGTCATTTTCAACCCTCTCCTATCAATGAAAATATCTCTCAATAGCCACTCTCTTTTCCAAAATAGACAAATACTAGACATCATTCAACAGATAGAAGTGAAATATGAGAAAAATTCCAGTAGTTGATACTTCCGTATATGCCCAATTTCCGTATATGCCCACATCTTCCGTATATGCCCACATCTTCCGTATATGCCCAGTTTCCGTATATGCACACATCTTCCGTATATGCCCAGTTTCCGTATATGCCCACATCTTCCGTATATGCCCACATCTTCCGTATATGCCCAGTTTCCGTATATGCACACATCTTCCGTATATGCCCAGTTTCCGTATATG
>APFE031089487.1:5629-24842 GCA_000404065.3 Pinus taeda | reverse complement strand
AGAGATGTAGAATACATAAACAAACTTACAAGAACATGTAGAGAACACACCATCAACACTACAAATCCACAAGAATCCACAAGGATGTCTGCAAAACCCTGGCCTTCTTCCTCTTGAAATTGCAAAGATAGATGTACAATATACAATGAAACTTTCTCCCACAAGAGTCCAACCTTCCAACCTCTCAAAATGACTAAGAAAACACATAATATAGGCAAGCTAACCTCTTCCATTGCCTCTAGGGGTCGAGCTCATCCTTCTAGGAGCAGTTTGAACTATTTCCAAACTAAGCACTAGATAATAGGCAGCTCAACAACTTGCCTCTATTACTTAGCTAACTGATTCATGCATTAATTATTCACTTTTTACATCAAGGAAGCTTCTAGAAGGGTAAAGAGAGGTAAAATCTATCAAAGTGCCATGAAAATATTACATTTATCCATTATTTACAAGTAAAAATGGTCAACCATAGTCAAAACAGTGTTTTTTGACAAAAAAGTCAATTCTGGCAAAGTTTGCTCTCATGCCGCGCCCCCTGTCTCTCGTGCCGTGCCCCTTTGCAGCAACTTTTGAGTGGGTTCCACTGGTCCAAATCAGGTGCAAGATGGCTCATTGGAAATATTGGTCTGTCTACTTTCCATCCCAAGTGGAATTTCTGAATTTGGAGTTGTTTTGCCCCCTCAAAAACCATTTCTCCCAATGTCACTTTCTGCAACTCAAAAAGTGGGCAGAAAGTCATTTTTTTGATGTATTTTGAGCTTTTGGAGGCTCAAATCTCAAAATTAGGCTTCTCCCAAGTATTGGTAATTTTTCTATTTGCATGCCCTTTCCAAAAATGCCAAGTTTTCAAAATTCCGAGCAGTCCTTCAAAATGTCCGCGCGCGCGACGCGGACGCCACACGGGAAAAACCTGTAATTTTACCAAAAAATGGCAAAATGCCCCAAAATTTTCAAAATTTTCATATTTTGATGCTATATTAATGTTGATTAGTATCATGATGAGTGAGGGATGCTTCGGCCAAGATGGATAGTGGATTTGTCCTTTTCTTCTTCTTGCGGGCCTCTGATAGCTTTCGTTGGAGAATTTTGTTTTTAGCCTTACAAACATGCAGTCTTGCCCAATAGTGTGTTTTCATGTGACGTAGCAACTCTTTGTCACGATTTTCCTTTGCCAACAATCTCTCCAAATGTGCATTTACACGAATAAGCATGGACTCCCGATCAACACGCAATAAGTCACCAGGCCTCCTACGCTGCAAAGTTCGATCACTGCGGATCCTCCATAGCTCATCAAGCTCTTTTTCATCCTCCAGCTGTTTGTTACGCTGCTCCAAATATGTGTTTACCCATCTTGACATGTACAATTTTCGTTGCAGTGACTGAATCTCGGCGCTCTGCTCTTGGATAATATCCTTGAGCCCTGGGGAAGGAGAATCATCATCAAGATCAATAACTGGAGCACCGGACACTCTCTCCTCAACCATGGGTTGTTTGCCCCTCTCTGCTACCTGTGCTGCTGAAAGAAACGAGGCCCCTTCCACCTTGTGTGGAGATAACACTCGCTGCTCTGAAGATGAAGATGAGACCCCTTCCACCTGGTGTGGAGAAAGTACTTGTCTAGCTGCAAATAAGGTCCTATGACCTCTCTGATATGTACACTGTAGTGGGGGAACAAGATGTGTCGGCACCATAATCTCTGCCTAGTGAGATGGACCTCCCTCCTCATGAATGATCTGTGGCTCTGGCTGTGCTCTCTCTGGCTTTGGCTGTGACCGTGATGGCGCTGAAAAGACTTCATGAGAAATGAAGTCTGCCCATGAAATGCCCTGCTGCCTCAACTGGTGGGAAACAACAAGCTGAATGAGACCATGATGGCACAAGCTCCGCAACTTCTGTGCTGGGGTCTGTCTCTGAAAAAGAGCGGTCAACCTTTGAGTGTCGTGAGATAAGTACGCTGCAATGTTCATGACTCTCACTCGGGTGAAGTGCATCAACATGCGTATATGATAAGATGATACTCGTACGAATCTCCCCTCGCATGTGAAGTAGTGCATAATAAGTCTCATGATATCCATATACTCTGCTCGGAGGAACTTGATGGGAAAGGTCCCAGTCAAGTTATGCATACAGGTAGGCCTGACATATGGCTCATAATATACGAAGTCGAGCCACTTGCGCTTCAGCCACACCTCACCCACATTGGGTATCCCAGTAGCATCTGTGATAGCCTCTGGAGAAAATACAAAATTCACCCCTGCAAGGGTGACCTGTCCATCATGGAGATGTAGAAAAAACAACCGAGCCAACTCTCTGTGAGGCTGAATGTGTGAGAGCCTCTCACAAAACTGATAACAAGCCATGTGCTGAAAACAAGATCCTGCCAAGGGGCAAGCCTGTAACTCAGTCAATGATGTAGGCTCTATCTTCTTGTGTTGGCCACTCTTGCCTCCCCTACGAGGCCTCCGCTGTGTCTCAATCTCAGTGGATGATGATCGGTCATCACCTTGCTCATTAGTTTCAGAAGTCGACATGGTGTTATTGAGCAAGGTGGAATAAACCAGTCCAAATGATCGCTGCTCTGCCTGCAAAATGCTGTGAAGTATGCTCAGCAAATATAGGTGAGCTTGGAAGAGGGTTTGCTGATTAAATGAATTTTTATGCCCAGAAATCCGTGCGCTGCCCAGATGTCCGCGCACCTCTCCCAGATGTCCGCGCACCTCCCAGATGTTCACGCGCGTGTAAATTTCTTTAGAAATTTTGCTCTCTCAGAGCCGCGCACTGCCCAGGTAACCGCGCACCTCTCCCAGAAATCCGCGCACGCTCCCAGGCACTGAAATTGCTGAATTTCGCCCAAAATCGCCTTCTTGCCTTTAGCCTTGTAATTTCTTACTCCCAAATGCACAATGAGGGTTTTCAAAGAGAGAATTTACATTTGTATGCTTCCATTAAAAAAAATTTCAACTAAAAACAAAAAAAACCCACTTTATAATGTTTATACTTTGACATTCTTTTTAACACTGTTTTGGAGTCATTTTGTCCTGAAATGAGCTCTTTTAATGCGATTGACTCTATTCTTTTTGCAGGTTGACCATCTGATGGACTGTGGAGAAGGAACCAGGGTTGTTGCCGGCACTTTTGCAACCTTCTGAGAATTTCTTTATTTTTTTTACAAATTTGTCATGATCCTTGGACTTAAAAACAGGGTTTTTAAATCCAAGGCATAAAAATAATCTGTAGCTGAGGAAAATAACAATGAAAGATGTGTACATACCTCCCTTTGGCTTGCTGGGCACTCACTGACCTTGACTCATGACCTTGATATGATTTTGACTCAAAACCCTAGACCTAAGACGGGGGACCTCAAGACAAAACTAACCACAAGTGTGACTCAATTACATGGTAGTATATGACCGCATCCAGCAAAGCCAAGAAGGGAACAAAGACTAGCTCCTCCATTCAGTGTTATGGCATGCCTAGTGGGATGCAAAATTGACACTGATGAGACACCTAACTATGCATATGCAAAGAGCAATTGATCACTGATGGAGGGCTTAAGACCGACACTAACAGGCACCACACCTCAGGTGCATAATTATCAGCTCTGAAGAACGGGCAGCGGGAGGCGTTATTGTTTATTGGTTTGGGTGGACAGCTGTGAAAAGGTTAAACCCTATTGACGTTTGTGCCGGCGGTAAACCCGTTTTTTTGTTACAACTCTATCCTCCGTTTTTGTAACCATGGTAAAATCCAACGAGCTCGTGAACCTGGACCTGGCCTTGGAAGATATATTGTCAGTTTGGGGTAAAGACCCGATAGAAAAAAACATTGAAAGGTACTTTGGAGAGCCTGGGTCTTGCAGCATTGGAGCCCTTTCACCAGAAACGCACAAAATCCATCAATCCTTCATCCAGCTGACCCAAGGATATGAAGAGTCTGCTTTTTTTCACCAAGATCTTCTCAGCGCACAGCATTCCGCTAGCCCAGGTGTGGGTTCCCCTCATGCAAGCCTTTGTCATTCGAACCAGGGCCGCAAAGGGAAACTGCCCTTTGAAGAGCCAGTTTTATCAGGGGGCCTAGAAGATATAGTTAACTTCATCAAATGCGCTGAGCGGCCGGGTGAAGGAAAGGCTAGAAAACCCTCAGCCCTAACAAGGGTATCTATCGGGAAAGAGCAAGGCGCTCAAGAAGGACATGGAGGACGGTCGGTTATTGAAGCACCCTCAGCCCCGCGTGAGGGAACACATGAAGAAACCCGAGGCCCCCAGGTAACCCTTCCCCTATATGTTTTTTCTCCTTAGGGGGATGAGAATCTCCTTTTATCCAATAGAACAGAGTCGGGGTTCAATCACCCAAACCCTAACTCAGATAGGGTCGACATAAGCACAGAAGATAGGGAGGAGGAAATTGGCGGAAGGAAGAGAGGCGAGAAGCAGAAAAAACACAGACCCATTGGCGAGCAGGAGTTGGAAGGGAATTTGGTCCTAGGAATGGAGGTGAGCATTGAAGAATCCTTGGAGGTGGCCGAGTGCACAGTGGTGGGCAGAGCGCGAGGGAAGAAATTCTCTCCAATTTTTTTGCAAGAATGGGGAGAAAAAAACTGGATAGAAGGGAAAGAAAGGGATTTTGAAGCCTCCACTTTGGTCAAAGGCTGGTTTATGTTCCGTTTTTACAGTAAAGAAGCGGCGGATTGGGTTATATCAAGGAATTGGGCGATTGGGAACATCCCTGTCCTCTTGAAGAAATGGTCTCCGCTCTTTGATGCAAGCCGTGAAAAAACTGACGAATACCCTGTCTGGGTTAGAGCTCCTGGCCCTCCCCATTTTCTATGGACGGAATCAGTGTTCAAATCAATAGGGGATAGGCTGGGAACATATTTGGAAGCTGACATGACATTTAAACAAACTCGCATTAAAGCTATGGCTCGCATTTTAGTCAGTTTGATCCCTGGCAAAGGTCTTGCAAAGGGGATAAATTTGCAATACAAAGATATGGTTTTCGAGCAGCCTTTGGACTACGAATATCTACCCTTCAGATGCCACAGGTGTCACGAATACAGGCATTTGACAAAGGCTTGCCCTCTAGGAAGGCGAAGGAGGCGAGCTCAAACGGTGCCGGAACAATGGGAGAATGTATACAGCCCTCCACAACATGTCCATGATCAGAGCGTCCCTCTTGAGCAGAATAATGTTGTCAAGGTGACTGCGGCCCAGATGGAAGTGATGCCGTCGGAACAAGCCCCCCAGGACAATCCTGTTATTTTGTCGAGAAAGATACCAAACTCGGAGGAAGCCTCTGCAATGGCGCTTTCACCCGCAAGGACACCGCAACCGCCTGAAGGAACAATGGGTATGTATTCTGAATCATCCATTCCCCCAGTTCTTACAGCTGATTCTATGGATGTTTGTGTGGATCACGCTCATTCGATTCTTCCCGATCATTCAAAATATTTTGAAAATACATTAATTCATGAACAAACTATTGAGGAACTGAGCATTGATGTCATTACGGACACATTACCCTTCCTGGATCTGAACAGTGAAGGCGTTTCTATTGATCCTGGCCCTTCTGCTCCTCTCCCTTCATGCCCTTACAATTGCGTTCCATCGATCACAAGCCTTTCACTCCCGTCTTCGTTGGAGGTATTGGGCCTCTTTCCTCCCAATGTCTTTCCAGAAAAAAGAGAGGTAGGAAATCCAATCTCTCCATGGCGCAGATAAAAGCCAAGTTTGATGTAGCAGATGGAAAACAACAGTCTATACCAGGGGCACTTAGAGCAGCGAAACCCCTTGAAGAGGTTAACAAATGATCCTATCCTCATGGAACTGTAGGGGTTTAGCCAATAAACCCAAAAAATTGGCTCTTAGGGAGATGTTTCTAAATTCAAAGACTCACATCCTTTTTCTCCAAGAAACACTTGGGAAAGGAGTTGAAGTGGAGACAACTTTAAATGCCTTGATGCGTGGGTGGAGATTTTTTGCAATCGACTCAGAAGGCCACTCTGGTGGTTTGGCAATCGGTTATAAGGAAGGAAGGATAAAGGTCAGCAATCTGTGGGGGATGAAACAGGCCATGGGAATGGAAGTTCAGTCCTTTGAAAATTCTATTTCTTTAACTATCTGCAATGTTTACGGCCCTTGCGAGGATAGAGTGTCTTTCTGGAATGATCTGATGTCAAAATCTTTCTTGAAGGGCAAAAATCTGGTGATAGGAGGGGATTTGAATTTCTCTATAGGTAGAGCGGAGGCTTGGGGTCCTTCGGCAAGGGAAGACCCTTTAACAGACTTTTTCTTAAATATGCTCTCTTCAAACAATCTCCTAGACATAAACTTTCTCAAATTAAAGCCAACTTGGAGAAACAGGAGAACAGGGGAGGCTAGGGTGGCAAAAAGGCTCGATCGTTTTCTCATCAATGAGGAGCTGGCAGTCAAGATCCCAATGTTCAGACAGTGGATTGAAGAAGGAGGGCTATCTGATCATTTCCCAATTTTCTTAGATCTCTCCTCTCTCCCACCCAAGCCCCCTGCCCCTTTCAAGTTTAACTCTTCATGGATTCAAGAGGAGTCCTTCATAAATCTATTCAAGCAATCATGGGTACACCCAGAAGAAAATGCTCCAGAGGATAAAGGTTTTATGTTTATGGAAAACCTAAAAAGATTGAAAAAAGCCACTATTCTCTGGGCAAGGGCAAGAAAGGAATCTCAGAATGAGGAACTCACAAAAATAAGTGAGGAATTAAAAAAATTGGAAAGCATAGAGGAGGATGGCTACCTGACCCAGGACTGAAAGGAAAAAATACTACATCTTGAGAAACTTAAAACTAAAGTCCTCCTCGATAAAGAAGAAGAATGGCGTTTAAAGAGTAGGGCAATTTGTCTTAAAGCTCGAGATGAAAATACCAGTTTTTTCCACAATTATGCCAAAGGGAGGAAATCAGTAAATACTATATGGGGCCTAAAAAACGAAGATGGAAGGGAAGTACAGACTTTTCACTCTTTGTCAGATTTAGGTCAGCGGCATTTCCAAAAGGTTTTTGCTCATCCACGAGAGACTACAATTGCTGAGGTAATAAGGACAACTCAATGCTTCTCGAAATTCTTGGAGGAGGAAGAAGCGGAGGATTTATTCGGGGAAGTTTCAAAGGAGGAAGTGGAAGCTACAATAAAATCGATGGCAAAAGAGAAAAGCTCTGGTCGAGATGGGTGGTCCATAGAGCTTTTTCTTCACTTCTTTGAACTTATAGGAACTGAAATTACGGATGTGTTGGAGGAGGCCAGGAAAAAAGGAGAAGTCTATAGGCCTTTCAATGCTACGTTTATAGCTCTCATCCCTAAGAAGGAAGTCCCGGAAAGTTTTGAAGATTTCAGGCCTATTTCGCTATGCAATAGCATCTACAAAATAATCGCAAAAGTGATAGCAAACAGGATCAAACCAATCTTGTCCCGTCACATATCCTTGGAACAATTCGGGTTCTTATCGGGGAGACAAATTCATGAAGCCATTAAAGTTGCTCAGGAGGTCATGCATAGTGTGAGACAGAAGAATAAGAAAGGTGTTGTCATCAAAATCGATTTATCTAAGGCTTATGACAGGATAAATTGGTTATATCTCAGGTTGCTTCTAACCCATCTCGGCTTCAAACCAGATTTCATTAGTTGGATAATGGGATGTATTTCGAATGTAAGCTATGCAATTCTCATCAATGGAGCTGCCACTCCTTTCTTCAAAGGCCAAAGGGGTCTGAGGCAGGGGTGCCCCCTGTCTCCTCTGCTCTTCCTCCTTGTTGCGGAAGGTCTCAGCCAGGTGATTCATAAGGCCAGAAGAGAGGGGAAGGTAAAAGGTATTGAGGTAGCCACAAATTTATTCATCTCTCATCTCCTTTTCGTTGATGATATATTGATCTTCACAAATACCGAGAACAATGAAATAAAGGAACTAAAATCTATTTTAGACTTGTTTCTGAAAGCTAGTGGCATGCAGATAAATCTCAGAAAATCCCAGCTGATTATGATAGGTCCTTCAGTACAGGAGAGGGGCACGCTTCATTCTATTCTTCCTTTTCAGCCCAGTACGTTGGATCTTCCCTTCAAGTACTTGGGTTTCTAGCTAAAGCCTAATGACTACAAGAAGGAGGACTGGAACTGGCTGATCGCAAAAATTGAGTCCAGGATCTCCCATTGGAGCTTCAAATGGCTCTCGAGAGCGGGTCGCTTGACCCTTATAAAGTCTGTGCTTCTGGCCATCCCAGTTTATTGGGCTTCTTTAACGTGGGTTTCCAAAGGTACCATGAACAAGATCAGAAGCCTTTGTAGCAGATTTCTTTGGGATGGCTCCAAGGAAAACTCAAGTGCTTCCTTGGGTAGGTTGGGACAAAGTGGCAAGGCCCAAGGACTAGGGTAGTTAGGGGATCAAAAACCTTCCAGACTTCAGTCTTTCTCTGGCAGCAAAGTCAGGCTGGAGACTGATAAAGATGGATAACCTTTGGACGAGAGTGTTAAAAAGAAAATATATTGACCTGGTCCCTCTGGAAGATTGGATTAGGAATCCGGTTAAGAACAAGAAGCACGCATCTGTGATTTGGAAGGCCACTGTGGATTCCTTCAAGGTTATAGAACAAGGCTTGGCTTGGAAGATTGGGAATGGGAGAAATTTGAAGATTGGGAAAGATCCGTGGATCGGCTGCAATGGAAACTATGCCCTTTCTCCCGGATTAATTGGGCATCTAGAAGACAAAAACATTTTCACATTAGACCAGGTGGAAAAGGTGGGTTACTCTAGTATTTGGAGTGAGGCTTGGAAAGATGGAGAGGATCTACAACTGGATCAGAGATGGTGGCATGAATGGTCCTCTTTCACTCAAGAACTCACTCGTTCTAATGTAAGATTAAAAGACAGTCCCGATAGCGTGATCTGGGCTCATGGCGAAACTGGTGACTATTCCCCCAAAGACGGTTACAAGTTCATTCAATCCAGAAACGGGTGGGGGGAACCATAGTGGTGGGAAAAACAGATTTGGAAGCTCAAATGCCCAGCTAAGGCTAGACTCTTTCTCTGGTGCCTCCTCAAAAAGAAAATTCCCTCCTCAGATATTCTCCAGTCTAGATTCATGTATGGTCCTGGGCGTTGCCCCCTCTGTAAACATGATGAGGAATCAATAAATCATCTGTTTATTCAATGCTTGGAAACAACAAAAATCTGGAGAGAGGTTGAAAAACTACTGAGCAAATCATTTCAATGGGGAAATGGGAACCTGGATGAGGCATGGTCAAACTGGTGGAACCATTATCCGAACGGGAATATGAGAAACCTTCTGCCCATTATTTGCTGGGGAGTCTGGCTTGCCCGGAACATAGCCATTTTCAAAGATCAGGGAACCCAGCCCTCCGCCATCGCCATCCAAGCTATATCCATTTTCTCCTCCATCAGAGAGCAAGAAGAAAAAAGGCCTCAAATCCAGAATAAGACAGTACAAATCAAAGATGGTATTCCTTGGGCGTTCTTTGACGGAGCTTCCCAGAACAACATAGCTGGTGCACGAATTGCAATTCATATAAACGCAAATCATTCCCTCAAAGCATCAGTTGGTTTGGGTTCCGGAACAAATAACTATGTCGAGCTATCTGCCGTGAGACTGCTTCTATGTTGGCTTATTCAAAGGAACACTTTCACTATTCAGATCTTTGGAGATTCCCTCAATGTCATAAACTGGGTCAACGGAAAAAGTTCTTGCAAAAATCAAATATTGAAGCCCATGCTGGAAGAAATTCAGGTTTTAAAGTCATCATTTAACTCTTTCTCCATATGTCATATCTTCAGGGACAACAACGATGACGAGGACCAGCTTTCTAAGGAAGGTCTGCAACAAGTTTTGGGAGGCTGGAATATAGTAGAAGACTGCCATGGCAAGATCCATGCTTCAGATGTGCCGCCTTATTTATAATCATTCAGCTGATGTTTTTATTTTTTTTCCTTTTCTATAGGCATAAACTTATTATCTCACTTTTCTGCTCTTTAAAAAACCATGTTAGACCTCATACATATTTTTTGTGGGTTGTTTTTCCTCTCTGTTGAGGAGACCCTAAGACTCGTTTTTTGTTCATGTTTCCTCATACCAGTATTGACGTTTTATCCTAGGTCGAGGTGGTTTTTTCGACTTGGTTGTATGTTGCCAGTTGTGACCTTCAGTCTTACTGAACTGATTATATGTGGTCCATGTCAGATGGAGTTTTTTCGCCTTTTGATTGCCTTGTTAAGCAATTGGCAAAATTGGAATGCTATGCATCTGCAATGTATCTTTTTATTCTCTTAATAAAAAGATCCCTTTTTCGTAAGATTTTTTTTTTTTTTAATATTTTGAGTATAAAACCTCAAATTTCCAAGTGCTCTCATTATTTTAAACTATTGTAGAAGAAAGAGTGTTTATTTATTATATCTAAACATTTAATGGAAAAATGTGAAATTATTGGGGAAAAGATTGTTGAATATGCAATTTAAAATTATAGAATTAAATGTCATACAATCAAATACATTTTTTTTTTTAACAATTCACTTTACTAAAACATCATATTTCATATTTCAAAAATTATCTTAAAATACACTGATTTTACACAAGTATTCAAATTGTTTCAAAATATAGTTAATACTCCACACATAAATAACAAGAGAATTAATTAAAAATTTAAACATTGTAAGAAAATATCCCACATTTTTTTTAAATGTGAGTGTCAAGTTATTATATCTAAACATTTTAGGAAAAATCTTAAAGGTACCAACTCAAAGGATAGGTGGATATGCAATTTAAAATTACATAATTAAATGTCATACAATCAAACACATTTTTTTAACAAGTCACTCCCCCAAACATCAAATTTCAATGTGTATTTAAATTATTTTAAAATACACAAATTTCAAACGTGTTCAAATCAATTCAAAATATATATAATATCCCATACAAAAATCACAACACAATTAAATAAAAATTTAAACATTTCAAGAAAAAATAACACATCTTTTTTTTATAAACAAATATAGTTTAATATACAATATAAAATTATAACATCATACAAACACCAATTTTTTTTATTTTTTTTCAACTGTCCATGTCTCTCAAACATCAAATTTCCAACTACTTTAATTATCTTATGCTACTGTAAAACATAAATTGTCAATTTATTATCTCTAAACATTTCATGGAAAATCACCAAGTATTGGTGAAAGCATAGCTTACTATGCAATTGAAAATTATAAAATTTAAATGTGATACAATCAAATACATTTATTGAATTTCAATATATTTAAATCATTTTAAAATACAAAAACTCTATACACTTATTCAAATTAATTCAAAATACACATAATATACAATACAAAATCACAACAGAATTAATTAAAAATTTAAACTTCTCAACAAAAATTCACGCATTCTTTTAAGAAACAAACATAGTTTTAATATATAATATAAAATTATAACATCATACAAACACAATACACCATTTTCTTTTTAAACGTTCATGTCTCTCAAACATCAAATTTCCAATTACTTGCATTATTTTAAACTACTTTAAAAACACACAGTGTTACACTTGTAACCAAATACAAGCATTTACTTAAAACATGAACATGGTACAAAATAGGACACTAAATATATAAAAACATGTAAATTAAAAGTTTTTTGTTTTATATAAATTTTAGAATTTAAAATCAATGAAAAAAAAAATAGTTTCTTTATGATATTTAATTTTTACTAGGTTTGTAATTTAAATGTACATCTTAATCAAACACAAATAATTTTAATTGCTATTGGTGTATATAAATATGTGCCTACAACCATCAAATTTTAAAACTTTAAACTCAAAATTAAATACCAAACAAAGGGCAAAAACCTTTAAAAGCAAATATGAAAATGTGAACATTATTATTAATTATATGGAATTCTAACATGTAGTTGTAGGGACCAGTCCAAAATCAAGAGTTAATTTTAAATTCTATTTTAGCATTGTCATTAACATATATCCAAACTTGAAATTTTATAACATGGGAAATAAAATACACTATTAATTTTTAAAATGCAAGCTCTTAGATTAATTTAAAATACATTATATTATAGATATAAAATTAGTTTAATTAAAAATTGAAAATTTGTCATTTAAATATTTGATGAAAAACCCAAACATTTATAAAATAAAATGCTATAAAATACACAATAAATTTATAAATTCATGTCTAGAGGGTAAAAAAATTCAATGTGTATTTAGATTAACTTGAAACATAAAAAATGCATAAAAAAAAAGAAAAACAAGAACAAGGATCATCATAATTAAAAATTAAGCCACTCTTCCCATATAAAGAAAAAAAAAAAAGGAGGGGGAAAATTCTTAGTAGAAGTATAGTTCAATTTATAATTATATACTTGGATATCATACAATGTAGTGAAAATGGATGTAAATTAATTTCAAATACAAATTACCCATCTAAAACTCATCATTATAATATGTTAAAATAAAAATTAGATAACAATATAATCATTATATTTGAAAGTTCCATACAAAAATCACATGCTTTTTGAAAAAATTATTGTTTACCATACAATTAATGAAACACAACCTTTTTTCCAGCTTAGTTGTGTAGAACATCAGAAGTATTTAAATTATTTTGATAAAACAAAAGTAGAAATTAAATATCATATGAATGCAATAAAAGTATGTGTTTTTCAAACATCATTTTTTCAATGGTTAAATAAACTTAAATAGACAGTGTTATGTGGATAGCCTTATACACACAGCAAAAACAACAACAACATAACATTTGACATTACCATTAACACTACACAACACAACACAAATATATAGATTTAAGCTTCTATTTACAATGTTCTCCTTTATTAAATATATAGCATATTGTAGAAAGTTCACAAATGTAGTTTCATGAATGTCATTAGAGTTTGTAACTTTGTGTATAAGCATCAAATTTCAAGTCGTGGAATTGAAAATTAAATTGTACAAGTGTCCAATTCATCAAACATTGAAATTTTTGGATGTGATTTTCATGAATGTGGTTGGCATGTAAAAATGTGCTTGTATAGATTTTAGAACTTTGAAAATTAGTTTCTATTAAACATGCAATTGTAGATTTATCAAACATGGAATTTTTTTAATGTAATCTTTCAAGTGTTATTATTTAAATGCTTGTCATCAGATATACATTTTGAGATGGGAAATTGTAATTATACACATCCAAGTTTTAAAATGCAGAAATTAAATTTTGAAATGTGAGGTTGAAGTTAAAGATATCAAAAGTTTTTATATGAAAAAATTTAAGTAAATTTTGTTGCAATTTTTATTATAAAATTATATTAAAAAAAAACTTCATTTAAAATAAAATATTTTTATTAATCTTTAGAGTTCAAATAAATTAATTTAAAAAATTGTTATTATAAAATGATGGCAGAAATAAATTTAAGATTAGAATTTTAAAAACCCAAAGAATAGAAAAATAATAAAAAACATAAAAACTAAATCCCAAAACATGAGAAACACAATAAAAACATATACTCCTCCATGATAGCTTTGGCCATGGCTATCCATGAAGGTTTCCAGAAGGGCCAAACCCCTCTCTAAACCAAAATGCTTTATTATATATCTATTATAGTTTTCTTCCTTTTCCTTGTTTACATTAATATAATATAACTGTCTTAACCTCTACTTGCTACTCCTATATGATTTGGGCCTTCCATCAACCTCCCCTCTGCATGTACCTTGTCTGGGACAATGCGTCACTCTTGAAAAGAACATTTTCCATATATCTATTTCATATCACAAGAGAATAAAATATTTAGTAGCAATTTTATTGTCCATTAATAAAAACAAAAGCAATTACTTATATATTCTTTCAAATCTAACTGTTATGCTATTGATCCATGATGGCTTCCCGCCGATTCTAATACACCTGTCGTTGATATGACTTGGCGTCCGGAACGAATTTATGTTGACTTAAATTGTTGGTACGATATCTCGGTAATCGATTTAGGGTTTTTCCTGGTTTCGTCGGTTAACGCTCCACACCTGCCGGTTCCAATGCCTTTTGTCAACTGTTGCCCTGTTCGTTCGTCATTTGCACTCTTCTGGTGCTCTAAAAAAAACTTGCTCTGCGACTGTGGCGAAACCCTCGCTCTTCGTTGTTCTGGTTTCAACTGTTGTTTGTATGGGTCTTGCTGGTCCACTACTGCTATGGAGGTGAGACCTCGATGGCCTGTGAAGGCACCTCTTTCTCTGTACGATGGTATTCTTGTCCACTATGTATCGACTGGTTTTTTTTCTTCTATGCACACACTGTTTCTATTTGTCTGATTGATGAATTTTCTTCCGCAACAGGTCTTCCTCCAAGCTTCCGCGCTTCGTCCTGGTTACAGAGGTAAATTTTTGTTCCGTGTTAGACGGTTTCAACCCTTATCGGTCCAACCCTAACACCTTTTGCTACTGTTCTTTAGGATATGGTGGTTTTTCCAGTTCCTCGACCCCGTCTCCGTGGCCACAGGTAAGACTCTGTGCCTAACCCTTAACTGGTTATGATTTTCACTCTTTATTTGTTTTTGTGTATGTTATTAATCCTGCTCTCGTTCGTTGCAGGTACTTTCATGTGGTCGCTCCGTGGCTCGTTGTGCTCTACGCTCCCTATCGAATTCTCTGGCTCTTCACCTCACGGGTAGTGCCTTCCCATTGAGTTGTCTGTAATTTATTTGTAGTTCTGAAGGTGTTCGTGGGTAGTCTGTCTTCCGAGTAGAAAAGTAATGACTCTGTCAAATTGTATAACCCTCCTTGGTTCCAATCGTTGGTCTCGGTCCTTGCTTCTGTAATGTGGTAACTTAATTTGTTTTTGTTAAAACCCTTGATGGGTATCTGGCGGTTTCGAGTACTGGCTCTGTAAATTAATGCTGTTTATTTAGTGGGAAGGTTGCTCGTTAACTCGAGCCCTCGTCCTGTAGCTTTCACGTTTCAGGTATTAGAAACCCTCGGTCTTGTTCGACCCTGTTCGCCGCTCTATTGGTGACTCTTGCTGTATTATTTTGATTTACGGTTGTAACAAATGTTTGCTCGACTCTATTTCGAGACTTTGTTTATTTAATGAAAATTCTGTTCAAGAGAAAACGTGTATGCCTGGTCTGTAATTACTTTACTACAGTAGTTTAATGAAATGATTCAATTATACATTTGTTACATGCCGTTACTTGCTCTGTTCTTAAACATGGTATGAGGGTTTGATTTTCTCGTTTACCTAGAAATGTGCTTGAATGCCGAACTCCCGCTCGCCTCTGCCTGGAAACGATGTTTGTATGACTTTACTCCGCACTGTTGGTTATTTACTCTGTCCGGGTTTCATCTGCATTCGCAATTACTCATTCTTCTATGCCTGTAGATGACAATTTGTGGCCATGCTCTCGGCTATTTTTGTTTACTCACTGTTCTATTACTCCTGTGGTAATTTGTGGCTATGCTCTCGCTATTCTTGTTTACTCGCTGTTCTGTACTCCGATACCAACTTGTCACACAGAAATGAAATTATAGTGCATGAAAAATTTAAATACACAGTGGTGATATAATTGAGAGATAATACAAATGTTTTATTTAGAAATGACTGTAGATCTTCTGTTCTTTTCTCTGTCTGAGGAATCGTTTACAATGTTTCTCGTTTCTCTTTTAACACCCCTGAAACACTACAGTTCTGTCAGGTAGAACTACCCCAACAGATTGGGTAACTGTCTATCAGTTTCTAACTGCCCCTAATTAATATAATTGTAAAGAAACTAGTTAACTAATAAAAGGAACTAATTAACTGACAGTCTATTTTGCTGTTCATAATTTCTATTTGAAAAAGAAACAATTCATGACTCCAACCGACCTGGTCCTAATGTCTTATGACAAAATAAAATAAGTAAAATAACGTAAAATAACTGACAAGCCTACACCTGTCCAGCTATGTGTGTATGATTGCCTCTTCATGAGACTGTCAACCAAATTTCGTCTCCTCGGAGCTGGATGCTCCTGCATCAGGCTCCCGGGGTGGCAAAAAGTCATGGCTCCGTTCCATGAGGTCGTCGACAGAATAGCCTGCTTTCTGTATTTGCGTCGCGTTAAGCCACGAACTGTCCTCTATTGGACGGTTCTTCCATTTTACTAAATACCGCAAATATTCCTTCCTGCGTGTGCGCTTAGCTACCTATGTGTCTAGAATCCCTTCGATCTCAAAGGGTGGTGCCATCGGCATCTGTCTCGTCCACGAATCTCCTTCACATTTGGTGTCCCGCGGTGGCTTTGCTGCTGCTGAACCTGCGACATAGGGGAACAGATCTGCCACGTTAAAAATAAGGGAAATACCAATCCCTGGTGGCAACTGTAACTCATAGGCATTCGCAGAAAATTTGCGAATGATCTTGCAAGGCCCGATTTTCTTGAATTTCAGCTTGCTGTACTCTCGTTTTGGAAATCGTTCCTTACGTAAGTACGCAAGGACTTCGTCCCCTACATTGAACTGAACTTCCCGACGTTTTGTATCAGCTCGCTGTTTATACCTCTGACTGCTGTCCTGTAATTTCAGTTTAACCTATTCATACAAATTGCTCATAGCTTGGGCGAAATCTTCCCCATCAGTGCTCCGTTTCTCAAGTTTCCCCAAGTCTCGTAACTCATGCACTCCTCGCGGATGCATGCCGTACAGAATCTGGAACGGACTGTACCCGGTGCTACGGTTAAGGGAATCGTTGTATGCGAATTCCGCCTACGCAAGTACACGGTCCCAAGTCCAGGAATTTTCACCTGTTAGACTTCTAAGCAAATTTCCCAGACTTCGGTTTACTACCTCCGTCTGTCCATCCGTCTGCGGATGATAAGCGGAGCTGAACTGCAACTAGGTATTCAACTTTTTCCACAGAGTTCTCCAAAAATGACCGGTGAACTTTACATCTCTGTCAGAGATAATGGACCGTGGAAGTCCATGCAACCGCACAATCTCTGTAAAGAAAAGATGTGCTATGTAAGTAGCATCGCTGGTTTTCTGGCATGGTACAAAGTGCGCCATCTTTGAAAATCGGTCTACCACAACCATTACTGAATCAAAGCCTCGTTGTGTCTTCGGTAAACCCAGTACAAAATCCATACTAACCGAATCCCATGGTCGACTAGGAATGGGCAATGGCATATAAAGTCCAGTGTTCTGACTGTGACCTTTTGCCAACTGACAAATTTTACACCTAGTCACATACCTCTGCACATCCCGCTGCAACTTAGGCCAAAAATAAAAATGCTGCACCTGCGCAATTGTTTTGTCGATACCGAAATGTCCTGCCAAGCCTCCGCTGTGTTTTTCCTGTATAATGTTTTCCCGCATAGAACAGTTTGGAATACACAACTGCCCTCCTTTAAACAGCAATCCTTCCTGTAGATTATAGTCTAGCCACTTGATGTCATTTCGTAACAGCGGGTTTTGGCAAGCCTCATAGGCCTCCATAAACTCGGTGTCGGTCGGATACAGCTCTTTCAAATGTTCAAATCCCAAAATCTGCATCGTGCTTTCCTTTAGAAGCAACGTTCTCCTACTAAGTGCATCTGCTACCTTATTTGATTGCCCACTAATGTGTTTTAGTACAAATGTGAAACTTTGCAAATACTCAACCCAAGCTGCATGCTTATGGTTCAATTTATGCTGCTGCATAATGTACTATAACGCAGAATTATCAGAAAATAAAACAAATTCGTTACCTAACGGATAATGTCGCCAATGTTTCAAAGCTTGCACAATGGCGTAGAACTCCTTATCGTAGGTTGAGTATTTTTGTCTGCTCTCATTTAGCTTTTCACTGAAATAAGCAACCGGTCTGTCCTCCTGGCTAAGGACTGCCCCAATGGCCGTACCACTGGCGTCGCAACAAACCTGAAAAAGTTTGTTGAAATCCGGCAGTCTTAACAATGGTCTTTCGGTAATCTTCTTTTTCAAGACCTGAAAACTATGTTCTGCTGCTTCAGTCCAGTGAAATGGCTGATTTATTTTCTTGATCGTATCCAACATTGGTGCGCAAATCTCGCTGAAATTTCTGATGAACTTCCTGTAAAAACTGGCTAGTCCATGGAAACTTTGAACTTCAAATAGACTTTTCGGAGAAGGCTAGCTAACTATAGTTGTTACCTTTTCTGGGTCCATTTTTAGTTCATTTTCTGCAATGACAAAGCCCAGATACACTAGCTCTTGCTGGAAAAAGGTACACTTCTTCAAATTAATTAACAGCTTATTCTGCTGTAACTTCCTCAACACACTCTGCAAATGTCTGAAATGTTCCTCCTTAGTCTTACTAAAAATCAGAATATCATCCAAGTAAACTATTACAAACTTACCATTAAATTCCTTCAGCACTTCATTCATCAGACGCATGAACGTGCTGGGAGCGTTGCTCAAACCAAATGGCATCACCAGCCACTCATATAAGCCTTCGTTCGTCTTGAAAGCGGTCTTCCATTCATCTCCTTCCCGAATCCGGATATGGTGATATCCACTCTTCAAGTCAATCTTCGAAAAATAAGCCGCTCCACTCAAACAATCCATCATATCGTCCATCCTAGGTAAGGGAAACCTGTACCTAACAGTAATTTTTTTAATAGCCCTGGAATCCGTACACATTCTCCACTCTCCTCCTTTCTTTGGAGCCAAAACAGTTGGTACTGCACATGGGCTCATGCTCTCTCGAATCAAACCTTTATCCAACAACTCTTGGACCTGTTTCCTTATTTCTTCATGGTCTTTAGGACTCATGCGGTAAGCTGCTTTATTTGGCAAGCTTGCCCCTGGTATAAAGTCAATACAGTGACTAATACCTCTCCTTGGTGGCAATTCATCTGGAAGATCATCTACCACAATGTCTCCAAAATCCTGTAGCAACTTCTGAACTTCTTCAGGAAAATCCGAAACCTGTGTATGAAGTACCACTGCCTTTGGTCTCCTTATGACAACAAAATTTATCTCGCTGTCCTCAATCTGTTTTATAAACTCTTTTCTGCCTAACAGCAGTGCTTTCACCCCACTAGCTTCTGTTGTATTTTCCTCCTTGATGGGTACAAGCGTATGCTTGATCCCATCTTTCACAAATTTATAGCAGTTGGTTTTCCCATCATGAACTGGACTTCTATCAAACTGCCAAGGTCGTCCCAACAGTAAGTGACAGACATCCATTGGC
>APFE031089473.1:31285-54040 GCA_000404065.3 Pinus taeda | reverse complement strand
ACATATCCTACCTAGCCTAAACCTTCACTGCAAGCAGTGACCATAACACATAGAGAGAGCCCTCTCTGACTGCAGCTGGGCTAGAAGCTGCAGCCCAAAGTTGGTTAGTGGTTACCCCGGCCGTATCCTCTTGGGAGTCAAAGAGGACAACCTGGGTGTTAACACCTACTATATCCATTACTGACAAGAACATCAAGGAGGTGGGCTTTCTCCTTATCAAGGTTATTTTCATCAGATATTCTCAACGCCTGAGTGGAAAGCATGTTGAGAACACCCACCTTTTGATCAAGGAAATGATGAGAGTTCACATGAGCATACTACTCAGTATCAGTTTTTTCCCGAAACACATGGTGGGAGAAAGAACCATCATCCTTTTTCGAAATAAGAACATCAAGAAAAGGTAGGCACCCATGAACTTCCAATTCCATAGTAAACTTTATGGAGGAGGATTGGTCATCGAGATGCTAAAAATGCGGATCCAACTCTTCTTAGAGATGAGATTAGATGACCCAAGTATCATCCACAAACCTTTTCCAAAGCTTAGGCATGAGATGGGTTGACGCAAAAGCCCTCGATTCAAAGTCTTCCATAAAAATTCTTTTAAGGACATGAAAGTTGTTTATGTTATTCCTTGTTCTTGTGGGACCCCCTATGTTGGTGAAATTGGATTCTCTATTAATCAGAGGATTCATGAGCATGCAACTGACATTAAACTTGGCAGGACCCGGTCTTCAGCTTGGTTGAATACGTGAAGAAGTCTAAGAATCATATATGCATTGAGGAGGTCCAAGTTGTTTCCAAGATTGCTCATTTTCACCACCATAAGTTTAGGGAAGCCATAGAAATGGAGAGGAGGCCGAACAATATTAATAGGGATGATGGGTGGATGACTAGAAGTTGTTGGATCCCTTCCCTTTCCTCATAGACCCCCCCACCTTCATTTACCCTCCTTTGTTTTCCTTTCTAGTTTTATTCGCCTGACTTCTAGTTGTTTTTGTTCCCTCTTCTACTAATTTACAATTGTTTTTTTTTTAAATATTATTTACCTTTATTGGTCCTTTTTTTATTAATATTTTCTATTTGGTCCTATAATAATATTCTTATAGTTTTTCTTTATTGGAATAAGAAGATAATATAGCTTAACATAATGTTTATTTATTGGGTTTATTGAATTTTTAATTAGTTACCTTCTTTTTGAATAGATATATTATTAAACTATTTAACTAAGTGATAGATTAATTAGTTTAACCCTAATTATTACTTATATTCATGTAAAATAATAGATATATTAATTGAATAAAAATGAATATATATATTTTTACATATATATAAATTAGCTTAATAAACAAATTAACTAATTTATTAATTAGTTGATTAATTAATAAACTTTCATTTATATATTAGTATAGGTTCAGTTGTAATCTTTTAAATTAAAAGTAATGTAAAATGTCACTTAACAATTATTTAGGATACACATTTAGTTTAAAATAAAATAACTAGATCTAGAAATTAACTCATCATTTAATGAATTCATTGTTTATCAACCTTTCCCTCATTTCTTGGTCCAACCAGTTGTAGCTGAGGTTTAGGCTAGGATATATATTTAGTTTTAAATAAAATAACTAGATAGAGAAATTAACTAATTATTTAATGAATTAACTATTTATTAACCTTTCCTTCAATTCTTGATCTAGTATGTTATAACTGAGGTCTAGTCCATTGTAGTCGTTTGATGTGGTCAAAAGTAGTCATTTTATCTAGATGTTTGAATGATCGGTCTCTCTATTTAACTTGTTTCCATGATTTGGTTCTTTATCCTGTCCTGACGATGAACCACACTTGCTGGTTTGAAACGTGTCGACAAATGAATTTTGATGTGATTATAGCTTAAAAACATATCTCAAAAACTTCATATGGAACAAATAAGCCTTAATTCAATAAAGAAATTATCATTGTTGGCATGGGAGAAAGATTGAGTGGGACATTGCTTCACAATTAAACCTACGTGTAAATATTAAGTCCACTCGCCCTTGAAATGGAGGCCGAAGAGCTTGAATCACATCTAGAAAAGCCAGATTATGTGTTGCAATGTGCAATGGTAAGAGAGCCATGAGGTTTTCAGAAATTTGAACTGAGATCTACAACTTAAAAAATAAAAATGAAACAAAACAGGGTAAAATGCAATACAAATGTTGTGGAGTAGGTTGATGGACTATGCTGATTTTTCATTCTTGGTGCAATGGATAGGTCATCGAGCTCTATTTGCCCATTTTATATCTCTATGACTCTATGGTTGTGTATTGTTGCATGTAAATTCAGTAATTTGTGTCACCTGGCAATGCTTCAGAGGTCTCAAATTGGTTGGTCATTTGGTTAATATGGTGATGACGACTTGTTGACGAAAGGGTCGGAACCCACCACCAAATTATTAGGAAGTGTACGATCTCTACGATGCCACAGACAAAGACATCGATTTGATTATTTAATGCAAGAAATCTGATATTATAGTATAATAATTTCATCATGCCAATTATAACATGATTATAATTGGATGCCACCGAGATGTACAATTACATTATGATTTTTGGAAGAAGAATATTGTTTTTATTCATCTGCAAAACATTGTTTTTGTTGTTATCATGAGTTTGTAGGGTTGTTTTTTTCTTTTCAAAATTGTTGTGTAAAATTTATATTATAAAGAATCACAAATAATATATTAACTATAAAATGGACTAATGTGATATGTCATGCTCAAGGATCATTAGTTACATCTTGCTCTTAATAAGATCAAGTTGGTGTGACCCGTCTTGTTCCAAGAGTATTATTAAAAGTAATTTTATACAAAGTCAAGTTGTAGAATTATCTGCTGAATACATTTTGTGCCTAGAATGATATCCCAAATCGCCGATGAACATTAGGAAGAGTTAGGGATTCAATAGATGGTGGCAGTTCCATAGGATGGTTCAGTATCTAGATTGACACATCATGCTCATCAAGGAAGAGAAGGGTCAATTCTATAAAGTACGTCAATGATGGTAGGAAAGGGTTATGTGTTAAATGGATAAAGTGGGAAGCTCGAAAGTGTGGTAAAGAAAAGAGTGAAAAGGGTGGGTGGTAATGATGACCATATCAAACAAACATGATAGAGATCAATGTTTTTTCTATAATGAGTGTTTTCAAATATTTTTTACATGTAAACATTAAGGGAGAGTATTGGAAGCATTTTTTTCCCATGTGTAATGTGATTTCCAAGTTTTCATTGTGAGTATGGAGGTGTTAATCATGATTTACAAGTTTTCTTTGTGACTATAGAGGTGTCAATATCGAATTAGTTGTTTCCTATCTATAAGTTGTATTTGTGTTATGTGATAGATCCACTTTCTTAAGATCTCGATGTTTGTCATCTATATCATATATATGTAATTATTGTAATCAACAAAAAAAAATGTGATTGGTGTGTAATAATGTACTCTATTGAAATTTCAATTCCAAATTCAAAATTTGTTTTTTTTCAAATTACCCAACTTTGAATGGATTTCGAGTTTCGAAGATTCAAGATGAAACTCTTCGAATTCGAGTAATGGAAATGCATCCTCGAATTTGTGTATATGCACCTAGAATTGGATCATCTCTCTATTTCTTCTTTTTATTTTTTCATGCCTTATGCAATCTATGTTTTAGGATAATGTCCACTACGGTTCTATGGGAACCATAAATCAAAGGCTTCCTCATTCTGCAGGCTGGGTAGTAGTGGTTGGAGGTAGAAATATGAATCTCATCTGGAAACTTACCGTGAAGCATGTCCTATGCACTTTCTCTTATGATAATGCAATATTCAACATATACGATCCCCTACGTATCAACCCAAATTAATTTCGTCAATGTTTAGCTCTGATGATGCATTAATTGGATAACAATCAACTATGCATGTACTACTCATGTGAGACTCCTTGTTTATGTTGTAGTAGTTGATTCATATGACTTGCAGTGAATTCTGGTGAGTTTGATGTTGTTTATATACTACATCAATTCAATCAACACCATTTCAATTGACAATAGATTATATTTTGCATATTTTTGGCATGGAGAGTATGGTTTCATCATTTTCGTCTTAAAAGTTGCATATATATTGCACTGATTTACTAATTTCATGGATAAGTGATTAGTGGAATAGCCAAGGTTGTGGGGAATGCTTATTAGTGGTTGTGGGGAATGTTTATTACTGTAACAGTTTGTTACGCCTTAAACCTGTTAAACTTGAGTGTAAAATTAAGAAATTTATTTAATAAACATTTGGCCAATTAGCTCATTTGGTTAGAGAATTGCGCTAATAATGTGAAGGTTTCGCAGCTATAGGGGCATTTTTGGGTTTGGGCAGACCAAATTCGTTCCATTGTAAATTTTGAAGGAGCCCTGCATTTTCTTTATATGCATGGTAATGAGATCAAATAAAACAAGAAAACGAAGATGGCATGGAGTTTACAAGTTCTCGCTGAGATTGAGAAGGAAGAATAGGATATTTACCTTTAAACGAAAGTGGCATTTCTTCCTTTGTATGGTTCTTGATTGATTTGATTTTTTATTTTTATTTTCTATTTGATATGATATGGACTTAGAAATTAACTTTAAATTTAAATTTTGAATTAGAATTTAAAAATAAATTTATAAGGTTTATTTTTTATTATAATTAGTTATGGAAATAATTTATAATTTTCAATTATAATTTATAAAATTGTTAAATACTGATTTAATTATTTCATTGATGTCACGTACCCGTGTGACACAATATTAACAATTACTTATTAGGCTCCCATTCCCCATTTCAATTTCGTTTAAATTTATATTCAATATTCATCACATGCATATTTATTCTATCATCTCATGAACAAAGATTATACATGAAATTAGAATCATATACTTTCAAATTCGACAACATCAAGAGTAATGAACCATGAGATAGCACAATGCAATTCTGCTCATAAGTTTAAAGATGTGACAACATAAAGAGGAAGGAGCCACATACATAACATTCCAAGCAATTGAAGCAAATGAGATTAGCTGAACAAAGTCACCTGGAAAACTGAGCAATGCACCCGACCTAGAACTGACTTCCTCCTGTTCACCACCAAGCAAAGACTTCTTGCCATGGATCAACTACCTCATGTTGATCTCTTCAATGGGTACTCAATACCCTCTTTTCATGATATGGTTTCCATTAGTGACATCCCACCTTTTTGGATGTTTTTTATCCATTTGCCTAGGGTTTTCCTAGAAAAGGTCGCCTTTATCTCCCACGAGGATTTTTCTCATAAAAGCTTGCCCTTATCTCCTACAAGGATTTTATTTTTTTCCCTAACTTAACATATTTTCCCCAGCTAAGTAACTTAATGGATGTTTATCTCCAAATCCATTAATCTTATCTAGAATTGGATCTAAAAGTCTTATTATGAAAGAATTATCCATTCCAATTCACCAATGGGATTTTATTTGGAAAGAACCTCACCTCTTGGTGTCTCATTTTCTAGGTGTTTTAAATTATATTTTTGATTTAAAATAATGTATTTACTTTCATTATTACACCTTGGACCTATATTTTCTTTCCTTAGGTTAACAGAGTGCTACATACAACAGAGGGTTGTTACATACTCCCCCCGTTAAATTTACACTGCCATCGGTGTATTACTCCATCTTACAATTTATTTCCTCATTCAAAGGTAGTTGTTTCTAAATTTTGAAGTTCCCATGACCTTGCCACCTGAATCGGATCTTCTGATACATCAGTTACGAAGGAGTTCTACCAACAATCTCTTTCCATTTCTACCTGTTCATTTGTTTCAATCAATTTTGTAAGAGATTTTTAGATGCAGAAACTCAATTATGTTTGTAACAATACTAATATATGAGTAACTACAGGTTAATGTTTCCCACCCTTTAGCTATTATCCCTCATTTTCATTTTATTAAATCATAGGAAGATATGCATGTTCCCCCAATGCATTTGCGTTATTGTGGAAAACTTGCTTCCTGTAGTTTCCCTGCATTAGTCAAAACAAGTCAAACTAGTATATTTGATCAATTAAAATGTATATAAATATCATATCAGGTTATCTCAACAGAACCATCAAAATCATAACCCATATGTACCCATCATAATTCAAAATCATATGTCATATGTGTACTAAGACTCGAACAAAACCCTGATACTTATCTTTAGTTTCGAATACCAATCCTTAGTTTCTATATTTGTCTTGCTTCTGCATTATAAATCAGTTGCCATACCATGAAATCACCTAGTGCCTTCTCCTCAACCATGTGCACCTACACATAGTGTGAAGTACACACATACAACTATATATGTCATATATCATCATGCACTACATGCATCCATACCAGTACCATATGTATTGCCTGTACAGAATACCACCCATACAACTTGTACACAATACCAATATCAATATCATCACTTGCATGACATATACTTCATCTACATGTTTTCAACCATGCTAGTATTAAAATTCCTTCAATTATTCATATTACCTTAAGCCAAGTCCGATCAAACCGTGTACGGTTTTTCAACTGGACAATAAGGAATTTAATGGACCTGTTTAATTTATGCAACCAGATCATAAGTAAATAATTTTTATGTCAAAGTATTCAAGTTCTTTTATTTAGCTAATCCTTTTCATGTATCTTGTGGCTGCAGGATAATTGCACCAAAATAGTACCATAGAGGTAATCATGCATACTACAAATTTATCATACCGATGACTTTGAATTTTGGAATTTAATCGGTCAGTATATTGGGTCGTAATAATAGAGGAATATGACCTCCGCCAAATCATAAAGTAGGTATGGCATTCAGTATTACACTTGAGGTTTAATAAAACCTTTTAGCCTTGTTTTGCATTGTTTGGTGGTCAGAAGTACTCTACACATAAACTAGTTGTCATATCATTTCATGTTTCTCTTTTTAACGCTACTTTCAACACCTTGTTGGCCATGAATAATTCAATGTGTGTCAAAAACCAATTGAACAATCAGTATGCAAGTACATACACCTCCCATACATCAGTTATAAATGGAGGTTACAATGTTCTCCATTCCACACCTTCCTAGATTTTTGGGCATTATGTGTTCAAGGGTGTGAACCTAGGTCATTTACATGTTTACGCCCCATCTTAAACATTAAATCACCCCTGGAAGACAAGAGAGTATAGCCTATTTATCCATTATCAATTTAGTTGATGCAATACTTGTTATGTTTTCCTATTTATAACCAAACAATAAAGTTAATGCAATCTGACACGTAGACTTCTCCAAGATTGTTTGATACCAAATAATGTTACAAAATATGCATTTCATATTGTATGGTTATAGATTTCTAGATACCCAATATCTTTGTGCACAAAAATCCTAATTACTAGTGCCACGTAGCCATCATCTTCTTAATTTAGCAAAAAGTTGTTGCATGATTTGTCTCGAAAATTTTATATGTTCCATTTTATTTGATGCATACATTATTTTACTACCATACTAAGATCGTTTTATTATCATAAACTATATTAATGCAAAACCTTTTTGTTTTATCAAAGATTGGTTTATTAATTCGAATTGGTTATGTTCTGAATCTATTGTACAATTTCTACTAGTCATTAAGTTGCTCTGTATTGATCTAATGCATCAAGCACCACCATATCTAGTATGGAAGTATACTTTGTTAAGATAAAGTAGAAACACACTGATAATTTTTACGTTATCACTTTCCAGAAGAGGTACATTTGTAAGATCTTTAATCATTCTACTGGAAGCATCTGTTTGAAAGGTTACTATTTGTCAAATATTAACATAACCCCATCTATATCTGAATGGATATGTAATTGAAGGTTGTGGAATTTGAGGTTGCATAGTTTAAGTTGCAAAATTTTACACATTAGAATTTGAGTGATGTGCCACCTTTCTGCTATTAACTGAGAAGAAGTAGGATATGCTTTTACACTTCCATTCTGCATTTTTACTTTTGGGTGTCAATCCCATTGACCTACTTACGAAGGTCATAAAATTAATGTATGATGCCTTTATGCATACAATGATTTGTATTGCATGCATGAATTCACTTCACAATTGTGAGCCGAGATTTGTCTAAGTTGGAATATAATTCATCTCCCTTATCTATCTTAGTTACAATTATTTAGATACTTCTTTACTCAAAAGAACTTGTGGGTTCCAAACTATACATATTCAATTATGTATGCATGCTGATGTTGAATGTCTGAATAATGACCTGCTAAGCTTTAGTTTCCTTCAACACTGTATATTTGGACCATTTTGCACTAAGTGTGAATTAAATGATTCAACTAGTGGCAAGACCATATCACAAAATGAACTGCATCATTACATGCAGATGCACCAATTAACAAAAAATATTAAATTGAAAGACAATTTCAAAGTACATAGTCTCATACCACATACATAGACCTGTGGTTCATGAGTTTAATGATATTTCATGGGAATTTCATGAACATAATCCTTCAAAATATTCTCTAGGTTGGAACCCAATTAATGAACCATCAATTTTTGCTACTATTCATATAACATTATGAACTTGTTTCAAGTGATGTATATAGATCACATGTACTTAGTTTTTTTTTTTTATTGTTCTCATGTTGGCCATGATCTATGGAGAAAAAGATTTGGCCTTTTATATATTTTTGTTTGTGAGATACCTTATAAGAGTTCACCATTTCCTTTTATATATCATCTTTTCTTAGGGTATTATAAGAATACACATTTTTTCCATTAGGTTATGCCCTTGACTGCACTATCCTTACCAGAATTTAGTTGGAATCTTATTAATCTATGTCCTTGTGTAGCAATCATGCCACTCGTAATTTTAATATTTAATATGAGTAGAATAATATGATTATCATATCACTGAAACCCATCATCCCACTTTTGATGTAATAACCAATCTTTGCAATTATTACAAATTTATTCATTCATCAAACTCGACTATGAACATATAAAGTTAGGTCTATCATGTTCAAGTATAATAAGCCAATTTTACATCATGATATAGAGTCTTTGTGCCCTGTCACCTTATGTTTTCGAATAAACTTCCACAACATGTATTGTAATAAAAATTTAGTCCAGACATGATTCCTCGCATTCAATAAGTAGGCGCAATGAAGGGTAACCTAATTATAGTTAACTATTTCTACTTATTGAAATAATCAACATATTATTTGTTGTCATTTCTTTCCGTCCCTCTTTACTACAATTCAAGGTTGCAGAATTATTTGTTCCAATATCATCTTTTAGGGTTTATCCTCTCCACAATGCTACTCTACCTATCCATATTACTTAGAATTTAGCACTTGTATTGATTCTTCTTGGGTTCATCCCTTGATATGGCAACTTGTGTTGTGATTGTAATTAGTGGGATTCATTGGTATATCTAGCACATAATGGAGACTTTAAATATTAAAATTGATAACAAAATTATAAATATAATATCATAAGCTTTTACTTTTCTTCTTTCTTCTATCAAAGCTTTTTTGATATGGATGAGATAGATTTACCTCTCATACAAGTTTTCCCTTTAAGGATGAACTTCATTTAGAGAAACTACTTGTTGTACTTTATGTTATGTTATATATACAATATGATGTAGTGTGTACATGTTATATAGGAACCACATACATAATATACTTGTGTAATTGTGCTTCTATATCTTGCTGACTTGTTTTCTCGTATTCATACTTTCGTTGCTTCAGTTTTAAGCACATATCATTTCCCCAACTAGAAGTGATGCTAACTAATGCAATAGCAAATGACAAGTTTTTATTCACTGATAGGATAATCAGTATGAAAAAGTATACACTATAAAATAATGATCAGGAAAAATATACATAAAACTAATTATTAGTTATCATATATGCTCCATAGGGTAGCCATCATATGGTAGAACATGAAAAAACTTACGCCAAAAGTGTTCAAATTGATGAACATTATAACAAAATTTTACTAATATTGTTTATAATAATTATAAAAACTTGGAAGCAATTATGTTTTCAATGAGGTGAATGCATAAATATTTTGTATGGTCATGAATACATCCTTCTATGTATTGGACACTCATGGAATAGGTATGAAATTTGTAGATATAGAAAGATCGGGAAAAATTCTAAAGTTTTCACCAATCATGTTATCAATTATGGACTCGAAAGAAACATTCTTCTTTCCTATGATACATTGCAATTCTGATCATGCATAATTAATTTATGTCTTCTTGCATTCTCTTTCTTATTTCATGGCATAGAAACATCATAATTGTATTCTCAACATCAAAACATCATAATTGTATTATGATATTGATGCCATTTGCAAAATTACAATACAAGGGTCTATCTGTATTAGAAAGAGCTTGTTCTTTTTATATTTATGAAGTATGGTGAAAGTGATGGTTCCAAACATTCTTTAGTGGTACTTGCAATAGGGAATCGTTCCATTCTAATGGAATAGGTTCCATTAGTGCCAGATTCCAATCAAAGATGTACCCATTTAGGGTAATAGGACCAAGGTTCCTTCGATTACCAAAATATAGTTATTATTGGTTTGGGCTGAAAAGAATGCTAGTATTGGTTACACCACAACTCTTAGGAATTTGAATCAAGCAAACCGATACATAGTGTTAATACTCAACAAAGGAAAAATAAAGAGTGTATCATTTCATTGATTAGGTATTGAAGTTTATCCACCTTGGCTTTATGCATATTTGTGCAGCTCAGCTCGAAGAGCAGAGATTGCACTTGCAACAATGTTCAAATAAAAAAATGCAAGAATTGGTGACAAATCTAGTGTCTTGCCAAAGGAGGAAATATGCCTCTTAAAATATTAAGATATGGTTCAAATAGTAGTTTTGTGTCAACTTAGTATCTCCTTCCTAGTGAAATGCACTCTATTGAAGCACTCAAAAATGATACCTCTCATCCTTCCCTAACGTCAATAGATTGCATTGATCTAGGAGGTTTTTTAGAACGGTCTTGTCATCAAGACAAGCTAGAACCCAGATAACCATTATCCACTGATTTCATTTTATCAAAATATCTCCAACTCAGTGGATAAGGTGAGTAGACAATGTGATAAAAAAAATAACATCAGTCATGCTGACCCAATTATAGCTGGTCCTTGTGCTCTAAATCTACAATGAAGTGGAAAGGAGTTGTGAGTATGATGTCAATGGAATAAACATTATCCAACTGACTCATTCAACTCACGCACACTTACAGATCAATGGATAATATCGAAAGGGAACAATCGTCCCTACAATGATTTTCTCCATCCATCCGATGGGATAGGTGTGGTTGCTTTAAATTACACCCTTTCAAAAGATGTGTTAATTCTACAAAAAGTAACTCCATTCAAACAAAAGGTGGAAAGAACAATCTATTGGTAATACAATTCTTTCATTCTAGCATGTCACAGCCTCCCCTCCTACGAGCTGATATTACTTGACATCATTCGAATTCAATCTATGATAAGCAATGTAGAGCGAAAACAAATCTGCATAATTATTGAGCCTTCACAACGTGGAAGATTTATGACCATGAGAAACCGCAATAGTTATTTACAGTATGCGGTTTTATATTCGACTGGTTGTTGTTTGGTTGTAACTTCCATAAGTCAATTCTATGATTTCCAAATTTCCATTTCATCTAGACATGCTTGCCAATATAAGCCAGACACCCATGAAATGTTATGAGCCATCACCTCTCGCCATAATGGTAAACCCCTATATTCTAATGTTGCTGTATTTATTCAGTTAGAACTTGGTGAGTCAAACCATAAGCTAAGAGATGTCTATGGTACATTTCATTTTCGGGATTTTTTTTTATCGGTTACTTAATGAAGGACGTGTTCTCTCATGACAGGAAATGTCACTACACTCATACTCTTCCTAGCTTCTACGTGAATTTTATCTAACTCATTCCACCTAATTTCGATGATAAAGCTTATTTATGTTGATATATATTCATATTGTTTCTAAATTGATGTTGTTGGATTACATTCACGAAAATTATAAAGAAGAAATCGATGAGAGACTTCTCTAGAGTTCCTTAGGTTTCTTCACCTTGAATTGTATGTTTTATGCATGGTATGGCCTACCATTTAATAAAAAAGGCTTCAACTTGGATTTAAAACCTGATTCTTACAATAAACTAACTACGCTACTTTCAACACAACTATAACTCTTACACATCTAGGGTTGAGAAAATTTCATTTCTTAGCCACCAATTGACAACGGGAAAAAACAAGATAAAGAAAAGCACAAAGCCTTCTAAATCGATTGTTCAATTGATGAAAAAAACATGTATCACTATTTCTATCAAAATACAGAATCTTTGCCTTTCACATGCCCTGAGAACATAAATATTTATTTCATTCCTAAAGAAATTATTAGATCTGCTCACTTGCAAGGAGTGGTTTATATATTATATATATATATATATATATATATATATATATATATATATATATATATGCACAAAGATGCATTCCAAAAAAGACAATTTACATAACACCTTGGTCAGTGTAATTTTGAATCAATCATTTCTTTTTGAAAATCTAACAGTAGAGAACGTGGGTGAAGAGTCTTAATTATAAGAAAGAAATCCTTTGCTCTCACAAAATTTTCTTTCAGCATAGTGCTACTACGTGAAGAATGCATACCACATAGATCATTTAACTTGTAGCCTGTTAAGTTATAGTATGTTCTATGCTTATAACAGTTTACTTCTTTTTGTTATTATATTCCACAGATTAGCAATCACATTTACTTAAAGTAAAGCATAGATAGTTCATTAAACGATCGACAGAAAACAAGCCAAAACAAGAGACACAAGATGTGGTGGCTAGTCAAGGACAAACCCCAATGTGGGGAAACCCTTTGAGCAAATCTTCTTTTATCTCCAATAATTCAGCAAAGAGAAATAGTACAATAAATCTGATTTATATCAATAGTAGCAAATCCTAGATCAGTAGCATCAACATTAGCAGCTTCATCATCAAACTAGGGCAGACGATATCTCAAAAACCGACCGTTGGATTGGCATGATTCCACCACCAAAAGTTGTGGCTTCCAGAGGAGGTTCATATGAACCTACAACAAAGTTCAGATGAAGGGATCTTCTAGTCCACACAGGTCAATCTTTACTTCTGCAGTTGCAGCTTCAGTTTCGGCACCTTTCGGCTTTAAACTAGGGCAGTCGATATCTTGCAAATCGTCTGTCGAATTGACTTGATTCCACCACCAAAAGTTGTGGCTTTAAGAGGAGGTTCAGATAAGCCTACAGTGCAGTTTATATTATGAGATCTTCTAGTCCATGTAGGTCAATCTTTACTTCTGCAGTTGCAGCTTCAGTTTCGGCAGCTTCTAGCTTCAAACTAGGGCAGTCGATAGTTTACAAATCGTTCGTCGGATTGACTTGATTCCACCACCAAAAGTTGCAGCTTTCAGAGGTTCAGATGAACCTACAACACAATTCAAATGAGGAGGTCTTCTATTCCACGTAGGTCAATCTTTATTTTTGCAGTGCAGCTTCAGTTTTGGCAGCTTTCGGCTTCACATGTGTGAGAGAGAAACCCTTTCTTGCGCAGTAGAGAAGAGACACTTTTCTGCGCAATAGAGAGAGAAATATGATGAGATGAGTGAGTCCAAATGAGGAAAATTCCTCTTGTATTTATACACAATGTTGGTGTTTGAATAGATGCAATTGTTGGGCTTCTGAGCCTACATGAGTTGTAGGTCGGCTTGATAATAATTCCATAATCAAAATAAATTCATATCTCCATGAATACTTAAAGGAATCAGATGATCTTTATATCAATCCTACACCTCTCGATGAGAGGAATCTAATAAAAATATTATCAACCATGAATAATATGATGCACATGAATTTTTTCCCTGGTTGCCAATTTTAACACTCCCTCTCAACTAGGGAGAAATTCATCTGCAATCTATATATCAGTCGATACTATTCATCCATCAAATGCATTGCCCTGTACAGCCTAACCCTTGCCCTACTCTGCTATATTCTACCTGTTCTGCTTTGTCTTGTTTTTCCCTGTACCAAATTGTATTGGTTTGCTCTATTTTTCTTTGCTCTTGTATTATTTTGTTATGCTCTGCTTTTCTCTTAATTATGAAGAAGAAGAAATGATCGAGGATGTATCATACTAACCCAAAGTCAGTCTCAGAGTATGTACCACCAGTCCCAGACCAGTATCAACTAACCCAAAGTTAGCGTCATAGTGAGTACAACTCTACTGGTCTCAGACCAATATCATCCTCCACTGACTCAAGGTCAGTCTCGGAGTGCGTACCACTAGTCCCAGACCAGTCTCAACCGACCCAAAGTCAGCTTCCTAGTTTGTACTACTCCTACCTTTGGTCTGAGACTAGTATCACAGTCTCAGAGAGTGTACCACTAGTCCCTCACCAGTCTTAACTGAATCGAAGTCAGTTTCATAGTATGTACCACTCTCACTAGTCCCGGACCAGTACTGCACTGACATGAAGTCAGTCTCAGAGTATGTACCACTGGCTCCAGACCAGTCTCAACCAACTCGAAGTCAGTGTCATAGTATGGTACAACTCCTACCACTGGTCCCAGACCAGTATCATTGATCCCAGATCAATGGAGGTCATCCTAGCGTAGGGAGTACGGTAGATACAACGATGCATCCATCGGTACTACTATGGTCCCTAACTTCATTTCCCTGCTCATTGATTAGATGAGAGCTAGTTCCCATGAGTCCCAGACTGCATGGGTAGGATGCCTCGACACGAGAACTAATCAATCGTGTCCTGACAGAAGAACACATCAATCCTGCTACAGTTGCCATGGAGAACACATCAATCCAGGCTGCCATGGAGAACACATCAATCCAGGCCTCATATGACAACACATCAATCCTGCCACAATCGCCATGGAGAACACGTCAAGCCAGGCCTCACAAGAGAACACATCAATCCTGCTATAATCGCCATGGAGAACACATCAATCCAAGCCTCACAGGAGAACACACCAATCCTGCTACAATCGCCATGGAGAACACATCAATCCAAACCTCAGGAGAACACATCAATCCTGCTACAATTGCCATGGAGAACACATCAATCTAGGCCTCACAGGAGAACTAATCATCTTGCTATGCAGGAGAGTGAATCATCTTATTCCACAAGAGAGTGAATCATCTTGTCCCAAAAGAGAGTGAATCATCTTGTTCCAATGTGCACCACCAGGGGAGGGTGAGTCACCCTGTGGTCGTATGTTGCTCCAGCAAGAACCGCAAGCCCTCAGAGCTCCCAAAGCTCAACGTATGTAACATGCAGGACCCTTGTACAAGGGTTTCTTGATGACTCCAAGTCATTTGGGAAAATCACAAATTGGATCTTTCCTCGGGACTTTGACAAGGTGTATCGACCTCTACATCATCTTAATGCTATGGAGCCTCCTTGCTCATCAACTTACCATATCCAAGATGATGTTTATTTGTTGGAGCAATTGACGAATATGGGATTCCTCAATATTCGAATCCCACCTCTGGTGGTTACAGAGAATCACAGTGGTATGTGTTCAAACAGCTCACTCAAGAGCTTCCCCAACCAAGCAACTTCATATGAGATCATACTTGTAGATATCTATCCGGTCTCAGTGGTTGTTATTGCAACTGACTTCTGCTTCCTGCTTATCAATTATATCGAAGCAGAATCCAAAGAGAAACAACACTAAAAGGTGCTCCAGTGATACTCCACACTAGCTGCCTAATCAACATTCGAATAATCATGCAGTTTCATATTTTCGGTAGTGTATCTCAATCCATTAGTAATTGTGCCATGCAGATATCTTAGAAGATTCTTGGCATCAATATAGTAAGGCTCAACCAAATATGAGCTCACAATGCTAACTGTGAAACATATGTTCAGATGGAGGATCACTAAGAACATCAATGCACATGAGTTTATGAAACTCAAAGGCATTTCTCAAATCTGGTCTGACATCACTACCATATAACTTCTAAAAGTTAAGATCCTCGAGGTAGTCACAGGCTTGCAGTCCATCATATCGAATCTTTCCAATATCTTTACCACATATTTTCCTTGAGATAGGAAAATTTCCCTTGGCTTTTGCCATACTTCAAGTCCTTGGTCCTTCATTTCAAATTCAGAAGCCAACTCCCTCTTACATTTGTGAATGAGAGGGTCTACACCTATTAGAAAGGGGTCATCCACATACAACACTAGTATGAGAGGCTTGTCATCTTCAACCTTAAAGTAAAGGTTAGGACCGGCTTCGCTCCTAGTGAACCCCAACTTCATCAAGTAGTTATCGATCATCTCATACCATGCTTGGGGTGCTTGCATCAGCCCATTGAAAGCCTTCTTCAACCTGCATACATGAGACTTTCGATCATAAATCTCAAATCCTTTGGGTTGCTCCACATAGACCTCTTCTTTGATCGAACAATACAAGAACACGGTCTTGACATGCATCTGACGTAGGTTCCATCCTTGTGAAGCCACAAGGGCTATGATCAAGCGGATGGTCGTATATCTAGCAATAGGTGCAAATATCATAGTCTATACCTTCCTTCTGGGATAAACCATGAGCAACAAAACAAGCCTTATACTTTTCTGTACTTCCATTTGCTGCATGTTTTATCTTGTAAAGCCATTTTGAAGTAACAATTGTCTTGTCTGGGGCCTGGTAACTACTTCCCAGACATCATTCTCCATAACAGACTCATATTCTATGGTCATAGCATCCTTCCATACTTAATGCTTGACGACATCTGAGAATGATGAAGAGTCATTTTGTATGATCGTGCTCATGATGGTCAGGTATCCCTGATACCTGTTAGGTTTCTTACTTTGACGAAAGGTTCCTCAGGGTACAGCATGTCCTTCAGCATCATCAAGTATCCCCCTAAGCCATGAATGCCTCTTCCTAGAAGAGAAAGGCTCATGTGGATGAGGATCAATCAGTTCCATGGGTTCTTCTACATCAGACATTGATTCATCATCCTTTTCTTTTGTTTCCCTGGTGTCGGCTTCTTGAGAGATCCTCAAATTCGGAAGATTGTCCACCTTTCTAAGAGCCATATCTGTGTCAAAGGTGACATCATGACTAATCACGACTTCCCCTTGATTGGTGGTGAACATTTCTTCAGGAGTCTTAGAACCCAATGCTTGATGAGGGCATCAATTTTGTACATACACAGCAGTGTTTGTAATTTCAGCCCATAGAAACTTCGGAAGTATTTGATCATGTAGCATGGCCTGGACAGCTTCCACAATCGTGTGGTTCTTCCTTCCTGCCACACCATTCTGCTCTAGAGTATGTGGTGTAGTAGTCTCCCTCTTAATGCCAACCTCGGGTATGCCTGAGTGAACCAATTGTAATATATTGGAGGCCTTGCTTTGGCTTGAGGGTAATAGTCCCCTTTTGAGCTTTCCTTCGGCACATCCTGGACATACGCCTTCTTTCTCTACTCGGAATTCAAGCATCCCTATCACCATTTGTCTTACACCGAGTATAGCTTTATAATGAAGGGGGGGAAACCTTCGATGCCAAAGTTCGAACTGAAGAGATGTGTCATAAGACATGACAACTAGCGAACTTCCATAGACCTGATATAATGAATCAACACTAAACCCAAGAGTAAAGGCATCTTTAACATTATTTTTCGAAATATGTACATTGCCATTTCTGAAGGTTACCTTGTAGCCTTTGTCTTCCGTTGCCGAGATGGACACTAGGTTCTTTTTGAGGTCAGGTGCATTTAATACATCTTGAAATTTCTAGCCTTCTCGAATGGTTGTCCTCTTCCTCGATTCCCAGCTCTCCTCTTACCTTTGCTATTGAATTTGTCATTCCTTTGATTTCCATCAGAGGGATTTTGATCATCATCCAGTTGTGAGTCCTTTCTATCATGGCACTCCCTTGCATAGTGACCTGCTTTATCGAAGATGTAACATTGTCATTTTCTTCTAGCCTTACGTCTGACCTTTCCTTTTGATTTAGTCCCAGAATTATTTCTTTTCTTAGCATGAGAAGAAAAGGCAGTAGGAGGAACTTTAAGCACGGGGATTTCTTTCTCTTTTGCCTTTGTTTCTTCTTGATTGCATCTAGCCATTAATTCCTCGAAACTAGGAATTACATTATAGTTCAGAACAGTAGTCCTGAACACGTACCATTTGGATAGTAATCCTCCAAGAGTTGTGAGTGCCATCTCCCAGTCTATCATAGATTTCCTTGAAGGTGTCCAGTTCAAAGATCTAGGTCACCAAGTGCTTGTCGATAGAGTCTCGGATGATATTCTATTTTGACTTCTTCGGCTTTCCATTTGTTCCATGCAGCAGCAGATGCATTTGATGGAGGCTCTCAACAATATTGCCTCTTACATGGTCCAACACTCCTGGATCTTCTAGGGTTAGATCGATAGACATCTTCCATCTGTGATAGTCATCTTTGCTATGAATCTTGCCTTCACCAGAGTGTTGAGGACCCCATAGTTCTTTTAGGATAGCCTCGCCAATCTTCTCTTTGGTGATTTCTCTTGCTCTTACTCGGGCTTTTTCTTCACCTTAGCTCTGATACCATGTTAAGTTATGGTATGTTCTATTCTTATAACAGTTTAATTCTTTTTGTTATTATATTCTACAGATTAGCAATCACATTTACATAAAGTAAAGCGCAGATAGAACATTAAACGATTGACTAAAAAGAAGCCAAGATAAGGGACACAAGATGTGGCGGCTAACCACAGACAAACCCAAAAATATGTGGGGAAACCCTTTGATCAAATATTATTTTATCTTCAATAATTCAGTAGAGAGAAATAGTAAAATAAATCTGATTTATACAATAGTAGCAAAGCCTATATCAATATCATCAACATTAGCAGCTTCATCATCAAACTAGGGCAGATGATATCTCACAAACGGACTGTTGGATCAGCATGATTCCACCACCAAAAGTTGCGACTTCCAGAGGAGTTTCAGATGAACCTATAGCACATTTCAAATGAAGAGATCTTCTATTCCACGTAGGTCAATATTTACTTCTACAGTTGCAGCTTCAGTTTCGGCAGCTTCCGGCTTTAAACTAGGGCAGTCGATATCTTGCAAACTGTCCATCGGATTGACTTGATTCCACCACCAAAAGTTGTGGCTTTCAGAGGAGGTTCAGATGAACCTATAGCATAGTTCAGATGATTAAATTTTCTAGTCCACGCAGGTCAATCTTTACTTTTGCAGTTGCAGCTTCAGTTTCGGCAGCTTCCGGCTTCAAACTAGGGCAGTCGATATCCTGCAAACCGTCCGTCGGATTGACTTGATTCCACCACCAAAAGTTGCATCTTTCGAAGGAGGTTCAGATGAACCTACAATATAGTTCAGATGAGGATATCTTATAGTCCACATAGGTTAATCTTTATTTCTACAGTTGCAGCTTCAATTTCGGCAGCTTTCAGCTTCACATGTGTGTGAGAGACACCCTTTTCTGCGCAGTAGAGAAGAGACTCTTTTCTGCACAGTAAAGAGAGAGAGATGTGATGAGATGAGTGAGTCCAAATGAGGAAAATTCCTCCTATATTTATACACAACATTGGTGTTTGAATCGATGCGAATGTTGGGCTTTTGAGCCTACATGAGTTGTAGGTCAGCGTGATAATAATTCCATAATCAAAATAAATTCATATCTCCATGAATACTTATCGGAATCAGATGAGATTTATATCAATCCTACACCTCTCGATGAGAAGAATCTAATAAAAATATTATCGACCATGAATAAGATAACCCACATGAAGTTTTTCCCTGGTTGCCAATTTTAACATAGCCTTTATGGCACAATGGCTAGGGTTAGTTATTCCCTTCTAATTAATTATATAATGATATGATGGACTACTATTGTTTTTAATTGATCGCTTTATGCAATTGAAAACACAATTGGTCGTATGCTTGACAAGAAGTATAAAAAAATTCACTCCTTGTTAAAATATCAAAATTAGTTCTTTTAGAATCCATATTTTCAAACAACCTTAGCTCAAATTTACCTTTGATTACAAGTAATCTATATAATATTCACATGCTATGACTTCAAAGTTCTCCTCCAACTATTTTAAGATTTGATTTCAACCTTTATTGCTTTTAGATTATTTTTTGTACAACAATTTTATAACCAAAACCATCATTTATAAAGGACTTAGTTTAGGACCTACACTCATTCATATATTACATAGGTGGATGGGCCCTTAGACCTTAATATTTGAACTTAGAGCTTTGATACCATTTGTCACATACCTCGTGACCCAATATTAAGAATTACCTACTCGGTTCCCATCCCCCAATTCAACTTTGATTAAATGTATATGCAATTGTCATCACATGCATAATTATTTTGTCATCCCATGAACAAATATCATACATGAAATTATATTCATACACTTAAAAATTCAACAACATCAAGAGTAATGAACCTTGAGATAACAAAATTCAATTGTAGTCCTAAGTTTAAAGATGCAACATAAAGAGTAGTGAGCCACATACATAACATTCCAAGAAATTGAAGAAAACTAGATTAGTTGAAGAAAGTCAGTTGGAAAAGGAAGTACTCCCACCCAACCTAGAACTTAATTCCTCGAGTCTACTCTCGAGCCAAGACTTCTTGCCATGGATCAACTTCCTCTTGTTGATCTCTTTAATAGGTATTGAATGCCAACAATCATGATATGGTTCCCATTAGTGGTGTCCCACTTTTATGGATATTTTTTATCCATTTGCCTAAGCTTTTCCCATAAAAGATTGCCTTTATCTCCCGTCAGGCTATTCCTCATAAAATATTGCATTTATCTCCCGCAAGGGTTTTATGTTTTTTCTTAAGTTAGCATCTTTCTCTAGTGAAGTAAGTTAATGGATGTTTATCTCCAAATCCATTAAGCGTATATAGAATTGGATCTAGAAGTCTTATGATGAAAGGATTAACCATTCTCATTCACCAATGGGATTTTTTTTGGCACTAACATCATCCCTTGGTGTCTCGTTTTCCAAGTGTTTTACATTATATTTATTTATTTAAAAAAGTGTATTTACTTTCATTGTTACACATCAGACCTAGGTTTTATTTGCTTAGGTTAACATACTATTACATACAACAAAGGGGTGTTGTAGTTTACCTCTAGGACTTCATAGTATGACAAGAATGGTTGTCAGAAATACAAAGCATGAATATTGCATTGGCTTCGTGATTTGACAAGAAATAGAAAATCACCAATGTTCCTTTGAAAACAATGAAATTGAAGTCCTCAAACCATGAGTGATGAGAATCAAGGATATTCATTTATGGTGAATCAAATATAAATTTTTAATTAACATATTAAGGTATTTAATTATTTATGTATTCATTCTCCAACACCCCTCCATTATATGTAAAACTTTGTTAACCTAAGGTAAGAAAATCTAAGTCCAAGGTGTAACAATGAAAGAAAACACTTTACTGTTAAATAAATAAATATAATATAAAATGCTTGGAAAATGAGACGACAAGAGATGAGGTTCTTGCCAAATAAAATCCCATTGGTGAATGGTAATGGATAATTCTTTCATGATAAGACTTCTAGATCCAATTCTAGATAATATTATTGGATTTGGAGATAAATACCCATTAAGTTACTTAGTTGGAGAAATATGCTAAGTTTAAGAAAAACATAAAAGCCTTGCCAGAGAGAAAGGCAAGCTATTTGAGAAAAATCCTCGCTGGAGAGAAAGGTGAGATTTTAAGAGAAAATCTTAGGTAAATGGATAAAAAGATCCATAAAAGCAGGACACTACTAATGAAAACCATATCATGAAAGAGGGTATAAAATACCCATTTTAGGGATTAACGAGAGGTAGTTGATGTGTGGAAAGAACTCTCAGCTTGGGCGTGAACTGGAGAAAGCCAGTTCTAGGTTGGGTGGTAGTGCTTTATTCTCAAAGTGACATTCTTTCAGATAGTCTAGTTTGCCTGGGATGTTTAGTATGCTGGTTCTTTACGCTATATGTTGTAGACTCATTTAGCATATGAGATATTTTTCTTGTGTTTTCCATGCTATGAGATTATTGAATGAATTGCATGTGACCACTATGCATAAGTATATTTTCCTATGTTAATTGTGTTTATGAGATGATTATATATGGATGCATGTAATCCAAGTTGAATTCAATAAAGGAACATAATATGTGGGTGTTATTCAATGATTGTTATGTTATCACATCTTTAAACTTATGTGCTATCTCAGTTTTTAAGATGGTGAATAAATATGCATGAGATATTATATATGTATAGTTATATTTCAATTCTTGAAATTGTACAGGCTGAGGTTCAGGTTATCTATGGTAGGCATTATGCATTATGGAGTGAATTGCATCTATTGAGGCTTGTATTACACAAGATATATGTAGATATTCTTTCAACTACGTGTGTTGGATTATGAAAATGATATATGGCAATGCTAGCCATAGTTTATTTATGTTAATGATTCCATTCATGTTTGTATGAAGTCATCAAAGTACTAAAATTTTCAATTCATAATCTCATCATGTTGAATACCATGATTGATTCTTTCCTTTGAGTTGTAATGTATATGCATAGAAATGCTGAAGTGTTTATTCTTGCTGTAGTAAATAAGTCTATTAAGGGAACTCTAAGGC